>OY723396.1:24156845-24161845 GCA_963210295.1 Ophion ellenae | reverse complement strand
AATCGTAAAGACTCACCACAGTCTAGACAACAACATATATTTTTTTCAAATTTAATCGTGTATTGTGGCTGACGCTCCAACCTCCTTAAGGGGTTACCCCCACTTGCGATTTTGAAAAAATCGATTTTTTTAATGCATTTTTTTGAAGTATAAGTATCTGAGAATATGTCCTGAAAATTTCTAGTCGATCCGAAGAAAATTGACTGAGATATGAGCGTTGAAAGAGAAGAATCCGCGTTGAGAGTGTCTGTTGAAAGAGAAACTTTAAACGCGTTTTTCCCAAAATGGCATTTCTGGAGTCGGTGACCAAGATTACTCGAACACTAATGAACCGATCTTCTTGAAATTTTGCAGGCTTATTTAATACATAAAAATGTAGTCTTTACTCGTTCGATTTTTTTTTTCGAAAAAAAATGGCCGTTTTATAGCCAAAAAACGGCCGTTTTTTTCGTTAAAATCGAACCATTAACTTTGACTGTCCGCCATTTTGTGAAAAATGAATATTTTTCAAAATCCTTCGATCAAAGACTAGTTTATACTTATATTTGACTAAATCCATCCGCATTTTTTTTTCCAGATGATCCACTTCGCCGCAATGTTGGTCACCGCAAACCGTGTATATAAAAACATTATTTCATTGACGGCCATTTGCCACTAAACAATGTAATATTTTTCAATAAAAAAATTACTGAAAGTTCTTCAAGATGTGTTCTCTAAGATGATATATTGATCGATTAAAAAAGTTTTGTAGTTTTCTTTAAAAAAATTCATGAAAAAGGCCTTTTTTTTGCGCTACAAGTGGGGGTAACGCCTTAAAAAAAACGCATGGCCAGCTTGTAATTGTCGCCCTGCCCATGTATACAGCAGTTGAGAGGGTGCATTCGTAGTTGGAGCTCCTCGAGAGCGAGACGAAGACCCGGCAACGGCAAAAGGATCGAGATGCAGCTTAAGGTCGGCGGCATCCCTTATACACCATAGAAAAGAGTATATCCCCGACGCTACCCTTGTACAAGCTTAGGTATGTATAACTGTAGCGCGCGCTAGGACGAAGGATAGCAAAAGTCTCCTTGCACTTACGGCTTTCTCCCTAAAGTGGAGGAAGAAGACGAACACGAAGAAGAAGTTCGTACGCATGGATAACTTTTGCAGCCCGGTGCCGACAATAATGCTCTTCCCTATAGACACCCTCGTCCCGCTCATTCCTGGCTGGAGAATCTTCCAAGCAGCTAAGAAGCTAGGCTCTCTCCCTGCGTATGGCCCTACGCGCCTCTGCGCGTTCGATATGTTTTTCTTTTTCTTCTTCGCTTTTCTTTTCGTTTTTTTTTTCTTCTTCTTCGGTCGCGCATGTAACGCCGCGGTGTACATTACTTTTCCGAATGGGCTGCGTGACGTAAACACCGTGGAGCTTTTGTCCATCCACAAAGGACTGTTTGCCGACACAATTTTCCGGGATTATTCGTTTCTGTGTTCCCCGGGCGTTTGATGGCGTGCGCTCGTCGGCGGGATCATTCGAATCACGTGTATAGGCGGGCGTAGGATGGGAAGCTTTGATAGGTATTATATATATATATATTGGGGTGGCTTAAATTTGAGCACTATTTTTTTTTCTTTTTTCTCACCATCCAATTATCGTCTTTGAAGAAAAAAAAATTGTTGCGAAATATGCGGGCATTCAAAAAATGTTTAGAGGTCGCTCAAACCTACCAAAAATTCAAATTTTAATTAAAAAATCGTTTTTTTTAATTGCGTGATTCATTGTTGATTCGTCAATGAACAATAAGTTGGAAAGTGTGAAGTGAGTTAGTAGATCATTCGGTTCCTCTTCCACCGGCGTTTCTTCCAGAGGATGAAGAACAACTAAGAAATTATTCAATAGATATGAGCGCAAGATTAATCTACAGAATTAATTAATTAAAAGAAAGGTTGCGAGGTCGATCTTTCCGATTTCGATGAAATGTTGCATGCTTGTAGAATGAGTACAAACAGGCGACTTATATTTTTTTATATCTGCGGAACTAGATATTTAAGGGGTGAAACGCACCCTCTAAAGTAAGGCTGTTTTTCGTTTTTCGTCGACAACGTTATCGTTCTTATCCCCAATGTATAGTACACGAAAAAATAACCATTGTTGCAATTTGAATGTTTTGACATCTCGTACCGTTAAAACGTTATCGACGAAAAACACCCCAATTTTCGAGGGTGCGTTTCAACCCTTAAAATCGGGTTCCGCAGATATAAAAAAATACGTGTCGCCTATTATTTCCCATTCTACAAGCATTCCAAATTTTATCGAAATCGGAGAGATCGATCTCGCAACTTTTCCTTGTTAGACTGGCTTATCAAATTGCCGGTATTGAGAATAAAACAATTTTTATATGCGAAAGATACCAATAATTCGGGTCCTATCATGCTCCCAGCGCTGTTCCATCTCGCCCCGCATGTGGGGTAAGATGGGGAAAATAAAGGTTTAATTAAAAGTATATATATTATATGCTAACAGTCAGAAAGACTGACTCTTTGTTTTCAACATTAAAAGACTAATAAATGTTGATTAGTCGAAAAGAATAATTAAAGTTGACTGATGCATATGTTGTGTTCTACTTGAACATGAACCTTAACGTTATCATCTTGCCTAGACAACCTGGTTCAGAAAGGTCCAGAAAGGAAAACTCACTGCAAAATACGTTTTTGACAGGTGCTTTCCGGACATCGATTGAATGGGTGCGCAACTAAGTTTCCAGGTCTTTTTTACCAATAAAAAATCGAATATTTCAGGACAAATACAAAAAATGGTTCATTCGAAGATTGTCCCTCGCTATTTACACATTTTTGCCATCTCTCTGGCAATACATAAATACCGCGACGATAAAGCGACGCGTCTTTGGACTAAAACCATTGGTCCAAACAATTGTGCACTGCATCGTAATTGGCCAAGTCTAGCCCACCCAAGCAATGCGCCATCGACCGGAACAAGTGATAGTCTGAAGGGGCCAGATCTGGCGAATACGGCGGGTGCGACAGCAGATCCCATTTCAGTGTTTTTATGGTGTCCTGGACGATGGAACTGCGATGGCACGGAGCGTTGTCGTGCTGCAATGTCACACGTTCGTGTCTCGTGACCCATTCTGGCCGTTTTTCGAGCAATGCGTGGTCCAAATTGATTAGTTGTTGTCGGTAGCGATGCCCATTGACAGTTTCGCCCGGTTTCAGCAGCTCATAGCACACGATTCCTTTCTGGTCCCACCAAACGCAGAACATTGTCTTTTTCCGAAGCGATTTGGCCGTGCCGTCGATGTTGACGCTTCGCCAAGTGAAAGCCACGATTTTCTGCGTTTGGGATTCTCGAAATATATCCATTTTTCATCGCCAGTAACAATTCGATGCAGGAAACTCTTTCTGTTCTGCCGCAAAAGCAAAGTTTCGGAAGTGGCTCTTCGATGTTCCATTTGCCTCTCAGTCAACTCATGCGGCACCCACTTTCCTTCCTTATGATTTTTTCCCATGGCGTGCAAACGTTTCGAAATACATTGCCGAGTCACATTTAATGCCTCGGCAAGTTGATCTTCTGTTTGAGTGTCATCTTCATCCAATAACGCTTGCAGATCGGCGTCCCCAAATGTTTGCGGTCCTCCCGAGCGCTCCTCGTACCCAGTCTCAAAATCGCCACTGCTGAACCGCTTGAACCAATCTTCACACGCTGTTTTTTAGCGTATATGTTCGCCGTAGGCCTCGCCAAGTAACCGACGTGCTTCAGCTGCTGTTTTTTTTAGGTTGAAGCAGAAAAGCAATGCGTCCCGCAAATGGTGTTTATTTGGCACGAACTTTGACATTTCCGAGGTTAGAAAAAAGGTCGTTGTGTTGCGATATTTGTTTATATTACGACTGGGTATTCTTAACAGATGTCCAAGCTATAAAGACACCCAATTTCAGACCTGTATGCCGACTACATGTGTCGCTAGCGCCATCCATGTGTGAAACCCGGGAACTTAGTTGCGCACCTGGTAAATCGATTATAATTCAATATTCTTCCACAACAAAATGACAGAGTGTTCTTCAGATGATACTTTTTCAAATGTCTAATCTTTGTAGATATTTATCATTACGAACTTCTTTTTAAAAAATCTCAAAAATGAGCTGTTTTCGACTGTCACAACAATCCGTACTGCACTAAAAGATAGTTTCCAGCTCGTTTAGGAGAATCCATTCCGTTTAGGGTGTCCATTCGGAGCACCCTGTACATCGGTCGGCACGTTCAAGAGTATATTTTGTAATAGGCACAGTACATAGGCATATAAATACATTGTACACGCCTCTTACCGTGCACCGATAGTTACGTAAGCAAGATCGGATCGTTTGTGGTGAAGATTGTGCGACCGACTATGACGAGCCCTGCGACGCGGGGAAAAGGTCCAGGGCTAAAGAGAGCCGCGTTTTGCTATTGCCGCACGCGCGTCCAAGCTCGATGAAAGCTCGCTCATGCGCGAGCGCTCTCGCTGCGAAATACTTTCCGGTATTGGAAAATCCAATGGCGAATGAACTGTCACGAAAAAAAAAAGAAAAAACCGTGTCTTCTGTGCACTTCTGTAATCCACGGGATTACGGTAAATTTATCGCGACGGTGCGAATGTATTTGTCGGGTGAACACGCACCAGCGCTTCTTTCGACCCGAACCATTTCGATGGTGAACGCAACTGAAAGTGCAAACCGAGCCACAGGTGAACGTCGTTGGTTTTTCGCAATTTCCCTGCGCCCTCTTGCAAGCGCGTTATCAGCGTTGCTTTGGAAAACGGAAGCAGAAACTAGCGAAGTGACAGGTGTGGAATGAAAACAGAACGCAATCGTCGGAGGAAGGATCAGAAATAAGTAATAAAGCTTATTTTAAAGAAATAAACAAATGAATAAGTTAATTAATTGATAATTAATTGTATCCACCGTGAAAGGACATTCTATTAATCACATGAGATGTTCACTTCACACTGGAAACAATTCTCATTGGAGAG
>OY723396.1:24096845-24154345 GCA_963210295.1 Ophion ellenae | reverse complement strand
GTATATTTCCTTGTATTGGAGATACGCGCAACGAATAAATAATCCATGCTGATAAAACACGCCCATAAATATACACACACACACACACACCTACACATACTGCCGTTATATGGAAGAAGGCGGCACTTACGAAAAATACGAAATGCGTTTTTGGTACCGTTCGAATCGGTACAAAATTTCCCATTGTTCTGTATAGTAAAACGCATTTTCCATTTTTTTTTGTAGATGCCGCTTTCTGCAATATGACGGTAGCATACATATACGTACTTTTATGTCTGTCGTCCGGAAGAATTTTTATCCCATCATTATATCAGTACGAATTCCATTTATTATGCAAATGACAAACAAACGCCGCAGATTAAAAAATGCCATACTCGCATATGTATATACGATTAAGGCGCTTATATATATATATATATATATATATATATATATATATATATATATATATATATATATATAGATCACCGTATATACCGGTAGCGCCAGGTCGACCGTGCCTTATAATATCATATATGCGCGTAGAGCATTTTTTTAACATGTAACTCTGCGCAGTGGGTTGCGAGGGAGCTGCGAGCGAGAAAGGCCGACATCGACAAAGTCGGTATTTCGCTCTTTCTCTCTATGTATATATATATATGTCATGGTTCACCGATCCGAGTGATCGTCGTTTTCGAGCAAGGTAAATGACGTGTGGACGAGAGAATAAGAGGAGGAACGCGAGCGTCGGAATATCATGAGCGTGTTACCATTCTCCGTTATGTGCTCCTCCTGCGCCAGGACGAAAGAAAGCAAGGGAAGCGTACGAAGGATGCGTGGAAGACGCGGGAAAAAGAGAGAGTGAATCAGCGGGGCGCCTGTTGGATGAGAAGCTACCGGTCTCTCGCGGGGCCCTGTTCGCGGATATACGGTGAGTTCGCCTTCTTTCGAACGTCAAGCGTTATCGCATTATGTGTACCATATATATATTTCGAAAATTTCTAAATTCATATATATATATATAAATTTAGAAATTTTTCGAGTATATATTCGTGTGTAGAAATTTATGCATGTGTGTGTGTGTGTGTGTGTGTGTGTGTGTGTGTGTGTGTGTGTGTGTATATATATATAAATTTCTCATCTTTCGAATGTACAGGGTGTTAGGAAGGTCGATGCAAAGCCTTTAGGGGGTGATAGGTGACCTCATTAGGAACATATCTAACCTAGGTTACCTTAGTAAAAAAGTCTAAGGATTTCGAGTTATCATGGTAAGTATGATTTTCGAAAAATGTCCCATACTACTAACTCATTCATGATGTTCAAACAGACAATAATTGGTAACTAAAAACTTTTTTGCGTCTTAGCTTGTGTATTCAATTGAAAAACACCAATTCAACCACCTGTATCCACACAACTAACTAAATGGGACGCGTCGAATCATTAAAAACTTCTAAAAAAATAAAAAGACCTCTTATGTTAATGCTATTTTATTTAAAAAATAGCATTGACTTAAGAGGTAAACGAGTTAGTACCTAATTTTGGGAAATTTTCCAAGAATCATACTTTCCATAACTCGAAATCCTTAGACTTTGCACTAATCCCGTGACGCAGGTTAGATATGTTCCTAGCGAGGTGACCCATCACCTCCCTAAGGTTTGCATCGACCTTCCTAACACCATGTATATTCAAAAAATTCTAAATGTATATATATATATATATATATATATATATATATATATATTTAAAAATGTTCAAATATATATTCGTGTGTGTGTATATACAGGGTGTCCCTCTTATCTCTGCCACCCGAAATATCGCGGTAATTATTAACGTCACAAAAAAAAGTTCCGGACAAAAGTTGTACGGTGTGAAGGGAGCCATCAAATGCGACCATTTTTTTTTATTTTGGTGGAGGCGCTGCCGCACGGTGAAGGTCACCTCCACTTTTTCAAATGGTATGGTACATTTTTTTTCAACCATCTCCAATATCCAAAATTACGGGAGAATATCCAAAATTACGAGAAAAAAATAAAAATGGCGATTCAAAAGTGCAAAGGATGTAAGACGAGTCCCGTGACTGCTACTCCCACGAGTTTCTTAACCACGCGTACGTTCTCTAACCAAAGAGTATCCTCGATTTTCGATCACCCTGTATGTTGGACATTGATTTGAAGAAGATGGCCGTTGCGTGTGGCCGCCCTTTTTTTTCATCGTCACATACATACATACATGAATGCATAATAGACAGCTGTCTCGCACAGGTAGAGGGGCATAGCCACACGGTTGAGAGCTGTCAGTCAGAAAATTTCGAATGTGAGAAAAGCCCGGAGTCGAGTGATTCTATACGAGGAACACCATGGAGCCTCTCTCGAAAATGGACTCGTACTCAAAATATTGCGGTAACAATTTTGTATGCGGCGCCACGGTAGGTGTATACCTGTGGAAGGAATCGAATAACCGTGGGGAATATTTGATATTGCGTGTATATTTGTATTTACGAGCGGAATACGGAATCGGGAGAAAATTTGTAGCGAAACTTCCAGCGCGTCTTTATGTGTCTCCTCGAAACTTTCTCTGGTCTACATCTCGATATATTTTGGAATCGTTTACTTACTATATCAGTAATATCGATTGTAGTACTATTAAAAGTAGTACTCATAATAAGTACTATAGTACTATAGTTATATGTATTTAGTATAATATAGTACGTATAGGATAATATAGTATAAGTTCTATAGTAATGTAGTACTTATTATACTATAAGTACTATTATAATTACTACTTTTATAGTATAATGGTACCACCAAAACAAAGTCAAGCTGGCCCTACACTGCGGACCAGTTTGATTGGCACTCGATGTCAACGCGTGGGAGGTAGACGTCGAAATATCAGTACACGAAAAATCGTCGAGTAGAGATCAATGTTGGTTCTTAAGGGGTTACCCCCACTTGCGATTTTGAAAAAATCGATTTTTTTTATTGCATTTTTTAGAAGTATAAGTATCTGAGAATATGTCCTGAAAATTTCAAGTTGATCCGAACAAAATTGACTGAGATATGAGCGTTGAAAGAGAAGAATCCGCGTTGAAAGAGCGTTGAAAGAGAAACTTCAAACGCGTTTTTCTCAAAATGGCATTTCTGAAGTCGGTGACCAAGATTACTCGAACACTAATGAACCGATCTTCTTGAAATTTTGTAGGCTTATTTAATACATAAAAATGTAGTCTTTAATCGTTCGATTTTTTTTTTCGAAAAAAATGGCCGTTTTATAGCCAAAAAACGGCCGTTTTTTTTCGTTAAAATCGAACCATTAACTTTGACTGTCCGCCATTTTGTGAAAAATGAATATTTTTTAAAATCCTTCGATTAAAGACTAGTTTATACTTATATTCGACTAAATCCATCCGCATTTTTTTTTTTCAGATGATCCACTTCGCCGCAATGTTGATCACCGCAAACCGTGTATATAAAAACATTATTTCATTGACGGCCATTTGCCACTAAACAATGTAATATTTTACAATACAAAAATTACTGAAAGTTCTTCAAGATGTGTTCTTTAAGATGGTATATTGATCGATTAAAAAAGTTTTGTAGTTTTCTTTTAAAAAATTCATAAAAAAGGCCTTTTTTGCGCTACAAGTGGGGGTAACGCCTTAAGGCAGTAGTCTGGTTTAGAGTGAGATTTTTGACGTCATTTTTTAGTTGGAATAACTTTTAAACCGTTGAAGTTGTCTTGATGAAATTTTACATATGTATTTATTGTTCCTTTGAGAATGTATCCACATTTTAAAAAAATCTATTTTTGACATTTTCATGTAGTTCTTTATTTTTTTACAAGATGCTCCGCCGAAAACCGCCTCAATCGGCGCCCACTCTGGGTGATGTTGTATGCATCTGAAAAAAAATATGTATATATATTCTCAATCTGTATGAGTATTCTGAGAACTCGTAGCAGAATTAGTACTTAAAAAAGTTTTGTTACAAAATAGCGGCCTGTTAAACTTTGATTAGCGATATTTCATACATTTTCGGGTATTCGACGAGTTATAAAATGTGGGCAAAGTTATTGTTCGACTCCATTCTGCTACCAGTCCTCAGAAAGAGGTTACCGAAGGTATGTGCAAAATTTAAGCTTGATCGGTCAATTAGTTATCGAAATATCGTGGGCGCCGATTTGAAAAACATAGTTCTGAGATATCCGCGTTCAAAGTTTTGATGGAACGAGCGCGCACCTGCTTCTCGACCGCGCTACCTGAGCGCGCGGCTTGCTTATCATTTCTATTACTCTGCTAACTTTTTAAATATCAATAAATGCTTCTCACGAGCGTATTGAGAAAGGTCCAAGGAATAATAAAATGAAAAAAAAAATCGATTTTGTCAAATTTCTAGACCAGACCTTAAGTACAGACCAGAACTTAAGTAAAGTAAAGTAAAGAGTAAAAGAATGATTGCGCTGTTGATCTGCAGCAATGTTGTATGCGTTCTTAATAGGAGAGATACGTTTAGACGAGGAAAAAATTGTTGATTTTTGTGATTTTTTTAGAGGAAAGATTTTTGCACTATTTTTGAGACTTAGGGGATGATTTATTATTACTTTTGGCTGTTATATGGTATTTTTCTTTTTTTTATTAATCTTTTAAAGTGGCGGAGGTATGGCACGGTCGACTAAACAAGTTGCGGTGGATATTGTCAGATCGTGTGACACCTAGCGTCAGTGGGATTAATCTGAAAAAAAATCAACGAAGATTTTTCTTTCGTTAACACTCATACGCAGAATATGAACCAAGGAAAAGTGAGAAATGTTGAAAATCGATGAAATGGCACGCTATGAAACAAAAAGATTGCATTTTTCGAACAAGATGACTATTTTGCAATAAAAAAGCCTTTTTTTATTTTCAAAATAGTTTAGGTTCATGTTTTAGACAATAAGGTTGCAAAGATTTATACCAATTTTCATCAGAGATTGGTCTATTAGTTTTCTAGCTGTACGTCACGGCAGTTTTGAAAAGACAGTTTAGAAGACCGTGCCTCCGCCATTCTTACAGATTCATTTTTTTCGAATAGCATGTAACAGCTAAATGTAGTTACATGCCATTCGAAACATACCCTAAGTTTAAAAAGATGGCGAAAAAATCGTTCCGTTAAAAAAATCATGAAAATGAACGAATGATTTCCTCGCCTAAAGGTATCTCCTACCTTAAAGTATTCCTTTTACGAACCCGAATATTTAATAATTAACTGATTTTTATGATTTAAAAAAAATGACAAACGAAAAATGAAAAAATTTAAATCATTTCAATAAAATATAATAAATCGTACGAATAATAATCAAATGAACAACTTTGATCAAGTAAATCACTCGGATTGCACAACGTGAACGACTCTTGGAAAAATTAAAAAATTAGCACAAATTTGATAAACTGAATTAAATTTCAATTAAATAGAGTAAAAAATTCTACCAAGCCAAAATACACAGTTTGTATTGCACAAAATAAATAACTGTAAATGAAACGAAAAAATCAAATACATAAAAACAATCGAATACAAAAACAATTTTAATGAACTTAAACATATCCCAATAAAATAGAACGAACAGTTCTACCAGATTAAGATGAACAATTTATATTGCGGGTAGAAAATGACTCTGCTGAAATTTTGAAAAATACGAAAATGGTGAGCTCCTAAAACAAAATAGATTTTCGACCGAAAAAAAGGTCGTGTATGAATGCCAAGCTTTCAATAAAATACGAAGAAAAGTTTTTCCATTCGACTCCCACAGTAATAGTCAATTTTATACATGCAAGTAGAAGTATCTCGCAATAGCGGCTAAACCCAATGATTTTATCGGCTCGCATCTCATCTTCGACTTTATTTAGCGTGTGGCGCGCAGATGGCGCACATACACGTCTTCAGGACATGACAACGAGATCGCTCAACCGCCGGTGACAGGAGGCTGCGCGCGCGAGGTGGTCGCGCGATGCAACGCCGAAGCGACTACACTTATGTGGCCGTGGTCATTCGTAGTTGCGAGTAGTATGCGGCGTTCTGTCGCACTTCTCACTGTATGACAAGGCGCACGGAAAGAAGTTAAGAAGCTGAGGTAAAAGATATACAGGGTGTCCTGTTATGAAAAAATAATTCTGCAACTGTCGATAGGTCGGATTGTGTCCTACCATATGCTGGAATTTCAGTTTGGTAAAAGTCTCACGGTTTTCGAGATAAAAATCATCGGCTTTTGATTTTTCGCATGCCATTTCTACAAATGATAACTTTTTCTTACGCGGTTTCTGAAAAAATACTCTTGGTTATTTGTTTTATGTAGTGTTTTATCTAGTTTTATTATAGTGTTTTATCTAGTTTTATCTAATGTCTTCTTCTCAACCTTAAATGTTAAGGCCTTAAGTCACGGTAAAGGGTATAAAATCATGTGCGAATTTAACAATTTTTTTTCGTATGACAAAGTAATTCATTCATAAAATTAATTACACATCTATTTAGTATGAATATCAAGCTGTTAGAAAATATATATTTTTTTTCGATGTACAAAATGGTCGACTACTAATATTTTCTTTTGTTATTTTTTTTCGGCGCTCCGCGGCGAGACATTTAGCATCCACAATTTTTTACCTAGAACAAAAAACAAAAATTCTCGTCAATCTACATTAGAATACCTAGGGAAGTACGTACGGAATTAAAAAAAAAATTGTTTTATTCAAAAGTTGTAGGTATTTGAACTCAGGAAATGAATTTTCAGTGAAAAATTTCGTTATAACTGCTCATAAAGTGCTCATAAAATGAAAAGCTTTCCATTAATCAGAAATTCCGTACGTACTTCTCTGCGAAATGCAATTAGGAACATAACTTTCGAATTTGAAGTAAATCGAGTGAAAATTGTTGAAGTTATTTGTCACGCCAATTGGAAAAAAGCTGTTTCGAGAAGTTTCGAGTGGTCGGCCATTTTGTACATCGAAAGAAAAAAATTCTAACAGCATGATATTCATACTAAATAGGTGTGTAATTAATTTTATGATTGAATTACTTTTTGATACGAAAAGAAATTGTTAAATTCGCAGATCATTTTATTCCCGTCACTGTGGCCTAAAGCCTTAAGGAAACTTTATGAAAAAAGATCTTATGTACAATTTCCATACAAACCAATTCGAACATCTGACTTTGATAGCCTGCGGTGTAAAAAAATGTACTGCGCATATCGCGCCAATTACTTTAAAAAGTTTCTTAGTTATTGTCGATCCATATCATTTGTAGAAATGGCATGCGAAAAACCAAAAGAAGAGGATGTAAAAAAATAACATAAAGCCCAAAATCTCGAAAACTGTGGGACTTTTACTAAACTGAAATTTCAGCATGTAGTAGGACATGATTTGACCTATCGACAGTTGCAGGATTATCCATTCATAACAGGACACCCCATATATATATATATATATATATATATATATATATATATATGTTCTAAGGAAAAGACGCAACGACCAGACGGACCACCCCGTCTGCGAGCGATCATGTCTCGATCACGTAAACTGGCCGCCCTCTCATCCATCATACCGAGCCGTTCCACCTTGTCACGTCACAACTCGACGAGGTCGTCCAATATTCGTAAGAACGTACGTCACCTACGTATCAGCAGGAGAGATAAAAAAAACTCACAATTTTCGCGACCCAGCCACAAAAAAAAAGAATAATAGAGCAGCAACGACAAAAACAATAAGTTAAATAATATAACGAGATTATTAACAATTTACAAAAGTATAGGAGACTTTTGCTTTGAAGACGATCAATTAGGGGTTGGTACGAATTTCTTGAGTCGACATATGTGAACTGGTGGATTTTTTCAGTCGATATGACACGTGGAATATGGGTGAACGCGAAATGGGAGAAAAGTATGGTGTTTTCAACCATACTTTAACAATATTCTATATTTTCCTGAGGGGACAATAATATTTTATAGCGACGGTTACCACCAAAAGTATAGTGCTGCTTATTGATGTTTTAGCAGTTGCATGAATTGTACACATATGTTGACCGCAGCCACCAATCTTACAAACATTCGTTTATTCTTCAGTGCTATAATTATATAGCACTGAAGAATAAACGTATTTTTTATAGTAATAAACGTAATTTTTTATAGTTTCAGGGGATATCCATTTTATGAAAACCTACTATATTAATAGTAGACTTTCATGAAATCAATATTCCCTGACACTATAAAAAATGTACTTCCCCAAGAATCGAATAGTGAACTGGAGGATATATACATTGATTAAAAATGTTGCCTGTGATTCGCGACGATGTTTATAGTACTTAGTACCATATTAAAAGATACGACCTGCTATATGTGTATTTGGTGTGTTATTCAAGTGTTAGTCCAAGGCATCAATCCTCCCGCCTACTAAATGCATAGAATATTTCATAAATCCAAAATAAAATAAAATACTCAACTGAGAATTGTACGTCGATGATTTTTTATTATAAGGTACCTGCGGGTAATAATGCCAAAGGGATATTTGAAATAAAATGAAAAATATCCAATTAAATCGACATATTTTAATTGAAATCATTATTCAAGTTCAGTTTCTATAAAATATACACGAAAAATGATAACTTGTACCATAAACAAAAACAAAATTAAACATTTTTAAAAACCTTGATAGTAGGCCTTATTTTACTATGGTAGGATAATCAGGCCTACGACTTATTTCATAAATACTTATATCCCGTGGCACAAAAACACGAGAGCACAGCGATGTCTACTCCGCTCGAACACACGTCAACCCCGAATTTTCGAATCGTTTTTGTGCCGCTATTTTCAAAGATAGGGGGTTTGACATCAGATAACTTTATACGAATTTTATTATTCCAAACAACTTTTGTTTGATACTTTTTTTGATCTGGTTATTAATTATCGAGGTACAGCGATTTTTTAATTTTCAATCCCTATTTCTTAGGGCTGGGGCGAGTTGAAGCGCAACATTTTATTGGGGTTACCTTCCGTATGCAACCATCTACCTTCAGTCAAAAATTCATATTTTACGCTAAAAAGTGCTGGGTTTTCTTCTCTTTTACGGGACTATAAGCTGCGGTTGCTCGAACCGCAACTGATTTAATTTGCAAATGATTTTATTTGAATCGCATGTAAGTGTACTTTTCGCTTATAGGCGTGTTAACCATAATATGATTGCGGTGTCCATGAACTATAACGAATTTTACTATGCCCTCTTTTACCATGGTCGATTGTTGTAAATACCATGGACTTTTCTCTCGTAAGGAAATTTCGATGACATTTTGCATGTAGAATGGGTAAAAATAGGCGACACGTATTTTTTTACACCGCCGATTGTCAAGGGTGGCCACGCACCCTCGAAAACTGGGTTTTTTTTCGTCTTTCGTCGATAACGTTTTACGGGAACGAGATATGTACAAATTTCAAATTACAATGTTTATTTTTTCGTTTACAATACATTAGAGATGAGAACGATAACGTTATCGATGAAAAACGAAAAACACCCCTATTTTCGAGGGTGCGTTTCACCCCTTAAAAATCTGCATCGGCAGATATAAAAAAATAACTGTCGCCTATTTTTATCCACTCTACAAGCATGCCAAATTTCATGGAAATCGGATAGATCGAACTCGCAAACTTTCATAGTCAGTGCACTGTACAGGATGCATATTTTTGGGCAGCCTGTACAAGCGTTAAGTTCGCTGCGGACATCTTTCGTGCGCCGGCATTGCGCACCTTGTGTCTCGGACTAATCACCAATTGATCGTTCCATGAATAACGCAATTACGGTCGCCCTCTCGACTCGTGATAACAGCACACTCACATATTCATGAGTGACTGTAATAAATTGCGCGAGAACGAACAACCCCCCTTACGGTTGAGTGATTATAGATTCGAACGCGTCTACTTATATTTGCAGGCCGGTAATGGCGTGTGGCTGCCCCGAAAACCCTTTCCTTTTCCAACGTATCAATTTGTTTATGACAATCGTATATTGATGACCGCGCGTGCGGGAGAATATGCGATGGTGATGGACTGCGGTGAGTTCCGAGTTGTATAAGCAAATGATACAAATTCCATACTCATGTGGATATTCAGAGTGACAATTATGAGGTGAACATATATTTTTTTGAGGGCCTTGTGCGGAGATTTTGCTACTGGGAAACATATATTTTTTAATGGTTTTTCGACACCTCTTGAAAATATTTTTCGTACTTTGAAATATAACAAAAAAAATTGTTCCGCACTTTGAATGCATCTTGAAATGCATCTTTGATAATTTTTTTTATCGATGACAGGATGCACAGAAAAAATTTTCCGGGGTGTTTAGAATACAGAATTGAATTATGTTTATCTAAAATTCACTGATAAATGAATTTGAATGTTTGAAAAAATGTTGAATAAATTGGACAACGAGACATTCTGCTGTACTCAAAATGATAAATAAATTTGAATGGTTGAAAAAAAATGTCTCGTTGTTCAACTTATTCAACATTTTTTCAAGCTGTTGAATGTATTAATCAGTAAATTTTCGCTTTTCCTAGGAAAAACTAGTCACAATGACGGCGTTCGGAACTAACTAGTTTTTTACTAGGGGAAACGCGTTTAAGGCAGTATTGTTTTCTGAAGCGCTGTTTTAGCGGTGATTTTCATGATGGAATGACCTCCAAACTGTTCAATTATACCTTCCTGAAATTTTTGACACATGTTTATTGGTCTGCCAAAAATACCTACAAATAAAAAAAATTATGTCATGTACGTTTGTTCCCCAATTGGCGACCAGTGTTGTAGACGTTGTACGAATCTGAAAGAAATCAAACATATTCTTAATCTGTATGAGTGTTGTGGTGTTCGGTACGAGATTAATCCAAAAAAAATATTACAAAATCGCGGCATGCCAAACTCTCATTGTCAATTTGTCCTATTTTTCTGACCATTCTACGAGTTATATAAATAATAAAAAAAAGATATCGCCTTAATTCTGCTACCAATGTTGAAAAACAGTCTACGAAAGGTGTATGTCAAATCTGAGCTCAATCGGCCAATTGGTTATCGAGATATCGTGGTTGCCAATTTGAAAAGCATAATTTTTAGAAAAATGCGTTCAAAGTTGCTGCGTGACGACCGCGCGCCCCAAGCGTGCTTCTTATAATTTCTATAACACGGCTAATTTTATGGACGGGTTGAAATTCCGAACTGTGAATGCCCTGACGTTTTGAAATTCCAAATTTTAATATTCCGAAATTCAAAATGGGCTCGGGTTGAAATTCCGAACTTTGAATGATCTACGCTCAAAACTCCGAAAAAATACTACCCCGAAAGAATTTTGCACGAACAAAATAGTTCGGCTATGGAAGTTTTTAATGTTTCAAAATTTTCAATAAATCGACGCATTGTTTCAAGAATTTTGTTTATTAAGAAGTGATTTTACGTCAATTTTGAAATTTGTCTAGACAATGTTATACGTTCTACATCATTTACAGTCAACTGTGTAGACTTTCGCTGGCATAATCTTGACGAATCTTGTAATTTCGGAACATTGAAATTAGGAATGTTAAACCGTTGGCGCATTCAAAGTTCGGAATTCCAACCCGGCCCTCATGTCACGATCATACAAGCAAAAGTCTACGCAGTTGGCTGTAAATTATGTAGAACGTAGAACATTGTCTACACAAGTTTTAAAATTGAAGCAAAATCACTACTTAATAAAAAAAAATTCTTGAAATAAATCGTCGATTTATTGAAAATTTTGAAACTTTAAAAACTTCCATAGCCGAATTATTTTGACGGTGTTAAGATTTTTGGAGTTTTGGTCTTTCGTGTAAAATTCTTTCGGAGTTTTGATCTTTCGAGGTACTATTTTATATTCTTTTATTTTATATTCGGGGAATTTTATATTCTTTTATTTTATATTCTTTTATTTTATATTCGGGGAAACTCCGAACTATTACTAGTTCGGAGTTTCAACCCGGCACCGTTCAGATTTTCGGAGTTCTGGTCTTTCAAGTACAATTCTTTCGGCGTTTTAATCTGTTGGGGTAGTATTTTTTCGGAGTTTTGAGCGTTCGGATCATTCAAAGTTCGGAATTTTAATCCGGCCCCATTTTATGAGTATCATTAAACTGTTTTCACAGACGTATTTGGAAAGATCTATGGAATAAAAAAAATAAATTGTAAAGTCGATTTTTTCATTTTATTCTATTTTTCATTTTATTTTTATAATTTTTATTTTTTACTTCAAAGCGGTGCGGTTGTCTAGACATTTGGCCACGATTTTGACACACTGGGTCAATCAGACCCGGATAGTACAGTGTATCTCAAAATGACCTGTCATTTTAATTTATCAATAAAACGTATTATTCATTTGAAAAGTACGAATATTTCAATTCCAATATAAGGTACAAATATGGAGGTCATGTTTGGATCACAATATCCGATAAATAGCCGCCTCGTCCGTGTTCGCGAACGTTCACTCTTTTGACGAAATTTTCAATAACATTTTGGCATAATTGCGGACTAATTTCATTACCGGTGCGTCCATTCGCTTCCTCGAGTTCCGGAATGGTCCGTGGATCATTAGCATACACTTTTCCTTTCAGAAATGCGCAAAGAAGCGCAAAACATCCAATGGCGTCTTGTCGATCTTGGTGGCCAATTCACATCGCCGCGGCACGAGATAACACGACCATGAAACTTCGTCTGCAATAACATACAGTAATTGACAATTCCCATGCGTTCTTCGATCGTGTAATTCTCCATGACTAAACTTCAATACTTCCTGATGCCAGTTGTCAAAGATTCCTACTCTATGTCCAAAAAAATGGCGCGCAAATTAAAATGTCAGGTCATTTTGAGACACCCTTTACTTCATCCACCTGCCATTAGCAACACTTAGGTCGGTTCTTAATGAAAAAAAACAGGGATACACTTGGAAAAATTCTTAACATATATGCATAATTAAAATTCGGAAAATATCGAGTTAATTTGCTGTAAAAAATTACGGAAAATGTTCAATTTTGGGATGATGTGGATTTTATTTAAAATTCGTCAAAATCCGGGTCAAAATGGCTCAATGTGTCAACGTGGGATTAACTGTAACATATACATGCATAAAGACGCGAGAGACGAAGGGTCAGAAGGAAATGGGGACGACGAATCAAAAGGAATTCGCAGTAGCCTCGGACTAGCCATAGAAGCTATGAATATACACTATATATATATATATATATATATATATATATATATATATATATATTGTTCGAGGCACGTGCGCGAACCGATGATACACCTCTGACCGCAACTAGAACTACCAATAATATTACGGTATGTCTTTTGGGCAAAGTGGGCGTTCTTCTACATGATTGGTATGGCCCTATATATATATATATATATATATATATATATATATATATATATATATATATATATATATATATATATATATATGTACATCCAAAGACCCTAATTATTAGCCGCAACTTAATGTCGAATGAGCCTCTCACTCTTGGTATACAGTCTTGCAGCACGTTATTCATATTTCTTCATTCCCCCTTCCGGCACCCTCAGCTCCATGGGTACAATCCCTTCTCACTTTCTGGCCCCGCACCACGTCTATTAATGCCCATTGTCGCACGCTCAACCGCGTGCAGCGTCCACGAGTTTCAAACCGAAGGACCCCGTTCCCTGCGCCGCCAGTCATCTTCGCCATTGTCATAGAGATTCGATGCTAATTCTAACGCCTCGCTATGTGGAAGCCCTGAAATATATGGGGATCGTTGTGGTGGAACAAAACGCCGTGCTCTCACCAGGAAGGGTCGCTATTGCAATCAGTTCGAAAGTTATATTCTATTCCATGTACTTGAATAATTCGAGGCACTATTCTGTACTGGCGAGACTCGGACGCCAGTGCGAGAAAGATGGCTGAGGAAACCCAATGGTGAAGTTTGCGTCGTTGTGCAACGATTATTTTTTTTAAATAGACACTTTCCTTTTGGTAGATTTAGGATACGAAAAT
This sequence comes from Ophion ellenae, assembly GCA_963210295.1. NCBI lineage: Eukaryota > Metazoa > Arthropoda > Insecta > Hymenoptera > Ichneumonidae > Ophion > Ophion ellenae. Next base: position 24,140,328 of record OY723396.1, on the reverse strand, counting down.
CACTCGAATTTTTTGAAATGTGAGAATTTGAATGATTTTGAACAATTTGGAAGTGAGGGTATTGGGATGACGGGGTCGGATTTTTGCACACAATTATCGGGGTGTAAGCTGGTTAGTTGTAAAAAAAACCATACAAAAATTGAAAATAAACTAATGTAGCTTTAGCATATTAAGGGGTTAGGCCACAGTAGCGGGTATAAAATCATTTGCGAATTTAACAATTTTTTTTCGTATAAAAAAGTGATTCACTGATAATATTAATTATACATCGATTTAGTATGAATATCAAGCTGTTAAAAAATACATATATATTTTTTTCGATGTACAAAATGGCCGACTACTCGAAACTTCTCGAAACAGCTTTTTTCCAATTGGTGTGACAAATAATTTCAACAATTTTCACTCGATTTACTTCAAATTTAAAAGTTATGCTCCTAATTACATTTCACAGAGACGTACGTACGGAATTTCTGATTAATCGAAAACATTTCATTTTATGAGCATTTTTGTGAGCAGGTATAACGAAATTGTCCACTGAAAATTCATTTCTTAAGTGCAAATACCTACAACTTTCGAATGAAACAATATTTTTTAAATTCCGTACGCACTTCTCTAGGTATTCTAATGTAGATTGTCGAGAATTTTTGTTTTTTGTTCTAGGTAAAAAATTGTGGGTGCTAAATGTCACGCCGCGGAGCGCCTAAAAAAATAACAAAAAAAAATTAGTAGTCGGCTATTTTGTACATCGAAAAAAAATATATATTTTCTAACAGCTTGATATTCATAGAAAATAGATGTGTAATTAATTTTATGGGTGAATCACTTTTTCATACGAAAAAAAATTGTTAAATTCGCACATGATTTTATTTTTATTTGAAATTTTTCAAATTACTTGGAAATGTCAAATTATATTCCTTAATTAATCAAATTAAAATTAGCAATCAAAATGCAATAGTATTCGTGATACATAAACGCTGCGGATATTAGCGTCCGCGAGTGGCGTAGAAAAAAAAACATTGGTCCTGATTATTACGAGGATCGGCTCGATAAGAGGAACACACGCAACGAGAGTGTGAGCAATGATTTGCGTCCGATATAACCGCGCGCGGCGGTACCCAAAGCGGGAGGAATTCTGACGGCGATGCATAAAGCCCCGTGGTACGACGATCCATCATCGTGTCAACGGTATTATTATACGCCGAGAACGCGAACGCACAGACGAAAGATCGAGTTCCCATATATCGTGTTCTTCGACTATCCGACGTCCGACGTACCTTTTTTTTTCTTCCAGTTCTCCACGTTGATAAAAATAAAGAAAAAAAAAGAAGAAACATCGAATCACCGCGTGGAGCGAAGGTGCGCGGTGATCTCCCGCGTTAAGGAGGACTGGCCGGGGCCAATACTGGGATGGGTGACCGCTCGGTCGTGGGCAACGACTATCAAGCAGCAGTTTTACCGAGCTTCCGGTGGTGAACGCAATTGAAACTCTGTGGAAATATAGCCCTCTGTATCGACACGGGTTTACGCCAGTTTCCCTGTGCCCTCGTGTGAATACTGTGGGCAACGCTCCACGCGGATATCTGAGGAACTGAATGGACGGGATCGTAGGGGGGAGATTGGAAATGTCAAACAAAAAATGTCTCCGACGTGCAGCGATAACATTTAAGGCGGGAAATACATTTAGACAGTAAAAAATCAGCAATACTGAGCGATTTTTTAAACCAAGAAATAATTATTCTACAATTATCAAACTTTAGGTACACTTCAATAGTATATTTAAGTATACGAAACCATTTTTTTCATCATCAAAACCATTTCAGTCATCATCAAAATGGCGAAGCATTGGCAGAGTGTCACAGCAAAGTCGCCGCGGGAGTTGCGAATCGGCGCGCAGTCTAGCTTCCCGCAGAATTTGATTTGCAAAAAAGTTCAAACATTTTTTCAGTTAGAACATGTACACTTTCTATGTGGCGGTGATTAAAATAAAGAAAATGCAAATTTGAGAAAATGGCACGTATTTACAAAAAAAAAACATTTCGCGCAACATTTTTGTAAAATGTCGATTAAAAAAGTCGTTTTTTTCCAATTTTTCAAAAACAATTTTCGTCAAGTAGAAAGTACCAATATTATGAATATTTCTACCAAGTTTCAACTCAAGCGGCTTGATAGTTCTTGAGTAATCCTGCACGCCTATTTCGATAGTGCAGTTTTGAGAAAAACGCGTTTGAAGTTCACGCCCGCTCCGAATCCGAGCGGTGAGGCACAGCGCTGACGGGCTGTAACATTTAAAGTTTTTCGAACTTCGCTTTGAAACTTTGGGAAAATATTCTAAATATATAGTTCTATCGTTTGAAGAACAAAAAAGAAATTGATTTTTGATCGCTGTAAATTTATATCCCGCCTTGAGTTATTTCAATTTCTTAAGGCGGGAAACCAGTTTAGATGACTTAGAAATCGATTTTTTTATACCATAAATTGTTAGTAAAACTCATCGCTGATTAACCTGTAAGCAGTGTAAATTATTCATTACTGCCTTGAATTTTTTGTTTTCGGTAATTTTTTTCAAACGCATTTTTCTCGAAACGACTTTTTTTCAATTTGTGTACAATCTAGCTCAAAAAAATTCCAACCTATAATTTTATAAAGTGATAGTTAGTTTCTTTACATAATTAGGCTCTAAATGAACGTAAATTTGGCGTAATATCATTGTTTGAAGTACATTTTTTACAGCAAAAGAGGTTATAAAATAACGGCAAGAATGATACTCTTTTGTTTAAACACCTCTAAAAATGCATTTTTTAATTTTTGGTCAGAGTTAGGTTAATATAGAAGGAAAACATGTTCTTAAAGTAATTTCCAAACCGTATTAATTTGCAATGAAAACTGTGGCCTCCAGTGTGTACACAAACAGCAAAGTCTGGTGGCGACCTTCGATGTGTGGCAGTTTAGATGTTCCATATTTTCAGAGAAAGTGCCTCGAAAAAATTTAAACATTTGTTTGAAAATATGTATAAAATATGCCCAAAATTCGAATAAATTATATTCATTCATTCCTTGTAAAAAAAATCATGAAAATCGCTAAAAAACGTACTCCAAAACTGGTTGCCTGCCTTAAAACGCCGTCCAAAAAATCGAACATTTTTTTTGCACAAATAGCAAAACATTTGTGCTTGTTACATGGACCCGATACAGCAGACTAATGGTGAGTCAACATTTCCTTTGTTCTAAATCGTACTTGAACTTTTGAACGCGTTTTTCTCAAAACTGTATTTTCCAAATTGACTTCCGTGATATCTCAAAAACGATTAAACGGATTTGGCTCGAATTTTATTTATTATAAATTGGTATAGTCAGCACATCTATAGTTCTCACCCGAACTAGAATATTTCTGATATCTGCCATACTTTTTTTACCGCTGAAAAAGTCTTCAAAAAATGACGAAATTTGGAACTTAACTTTGAAAAACAGCGCCAAAAATTCAATTTTCCATATTTTCACCTTACTCAGTTCCGACGATAGCCTCGGGTCTCCAAATTAAAATGCCGTTTGATTTTTTTATTTTAGATTAGGAAAACCTCCGGTATCGCGGCAGCGGTCAACCAACTTTTTTACACATGTGTCTCAAAATGTTAATAAATGTGGGGTAAACATTCAATGATAGTGCATTTCAATGGTTCATAAAAAAAACCCCAAAAAAGCGGAAAAATAGCTGTCACCCCCTTAATTATCACTAACGGACACGTGGGGTCCGTTAGCTGCTCGAGACGAGTTTTTGATCAGAGCGGTGTCCATAAAATGTATCGCGACGATCGTCCGACTGCGATACGAAATGACCACTCGAACCGTTACGCGTTACCGGAGATCCAAAAAAAAAAAACGAATCATTCATTCGAAACTCAAAAATGTTCAACTACTAATTCACGCGGTGGCCCGATATAGACGCGGCTTGTTTCGCCGTGTCCAGCCCCGAACACGCATGTGTAAATATTAAACAGTGACGAATCCAATTACCTCGTCATTTGTCACTTGTCATTTATTTTTGTTTCATTCCGAGTTGATATTGCGTTACTTTCTTAGATATGTTAACTAAATTCGTCCTCACTTTCACATCAGTCTCATCGTCGTTGCTTCACGTATGCATACCGTTTAAATTCAAGGACGAAAAAGGCCCTTTCGTTTCACATAGTTACCACAGGCCTTGCCGGTGGAAGCGTACATTTAATCGACAAGCAAAACCGTGGGAAAAAATTATACAACAAAACCGAAAAAGGTAAAACCTAAGCGTAACCAAACCCAAAACCCAAACCCAAACATAATCCATTTGTCAAGGTTTATAATTTTTGTTAAATTATTTTTTGTTTAGGTTTACTAATTTATTTAAAATTATTTTTTCGTTTAGGTTAACTATTTTATTTTCAATTATTTTTTCGTTTAGGTTTACTAATTTATTTAAAATTATATTTTATTTTTGGCAAGCTTCTAAAATGTCTAAAACTAAAATTTAGTTTAGTTTTCATCTGGATAGTATTATTGCAAGTGTCGTTGAAAAAGGCCATGGCATTTACAACAATAAATGGTGTGGGTAAAAAAGAGTTCAGTTCACGATCCTGCATGAGCTTGGAGACCAAAAAACAAGCCGATTTTCAATATTTTTTTTCTGATGAGGGTACTAGAATGACGCGGTCGGGATTGTACACATAATTAATACATACTTACTATCGACATACGACATCATATATTAAACCAGGGGCGTTCGTTGCAAATGAACTTTTCTCTCGCCGCAATTTCCCGTGCAGACATTTTTCAGAGTCCCCAGATGATACCACATCCCTTTAGGCATTTGATGGCGACTCCACACGTAGAGAGTCCACATTGGAATCGAAGTGGTTTCCGCGCTATTTCCCGATTTACGTCCTTTGAGAATTTTTATTCGAAATTCTCAGCGGAGTTTTGTTGGATCTCCTGCCCCCCCCCCCCCCCCCCCCCAAAACAAGAATAATACTTTTTGAAAATCCGTTTATTTTGTATGTCTATAGGTGTATTATGTTTAGAAAATTCAACGTACAGAATGCTTGATGGGATCCATCAAGAATCGTATCGGATTCTGTTCGATAATGTGGAAATCCTTAAGGATTCAGATTGGAAGTCCTTAAGGATTCATATTGGATTCGTACATTGGATTCCAATGATGAATAGCAACAAGAATCCATTGTACGATCATGACGTTTCAGTATGTGGATTCAATGCAATGACCTATTGGATCCATATATTATCCACTAAGAATAATGTGGAAATCCTTAAGAATTCACATTGGAAATCCTTAAGGACTCAGATTGGATTCATACATTGGATTCCAATGACGAATAGCAACAAGAATCCATTGTACGATTGTGACGTTTCAGTAGATGGATTCAATGCAGTGACCCATTGGATCCATATATTATCCACTAAGAATAATGTGGAAATCCTTAAGGATGCAGATTGGAAATCCTTAACGATTCAGATTGGATTCGTACATTGGATTCCAATGATGAATAGCAACAAGAATCCATTGTACGATCATGACGTTTCAGTATATGGATCCAATGCAATGACCCATTGGATCCCCATCCAAAGTGGGAACCAATATAGGAATCCAATGGGATCTCCACTACAATTTCGGCACGGGTTAAGTCGCTGCAACGCCGGTACACATCACCAAGTCAGCAACGCTCGGAACCAAATGCAAAGAGCCGGAAGCCTAAAAGTGCGAATTGCTCCAGGTCTATATCTTCGCGAAAAGTGCCCACCGGTTTTCCTATTCTCTTCGGCCTTTAGCCCCCTGCGCCTCGTTCGTCATCGCGGTCCTGTGGTGAGCCTCGAGCACCTTAAAAACCGCACGAATATACAGGCGGATAATCGCTTGTGTTTCTTACCGAATCCGGTATTAAGGAGAAGAGCGCGGTATCCCGTGGGCTATCCACGTTGTGTACAAATAGTATTTAGGTGTACGTGTAGCCGACACGAGAGGCAAACGCCCGAATGCTCTTCACGAATTAACGTAATCCTTTTTAAATAATAAGCCCCTCGTTAAGTGTAATGAATCCGTGGAGAAAGAGAGCCCTCGCGTATTCTCCGAACCATTGTCAGGTTGAACGAAACGTAAAAGACTGCATGGACGACAACCATGGACGAAGGTGGACGGAGCAGGAAAGAGAGCCCGCCAACCGTGAGGGCTAAAGGAAAAATGATACACGGGAGCAAGAGAGAGAGAGAGAGAGAAAGTAAGACAACCAAGACGAGAAAATTAGAGAGAGAGATGGACAATTGGGTTGATCTACGAGTTTTACAGGGACGAAGCTGCACGACACCGAAAAATTGTGCTCTTACCACCCGATAGACTTTTGTATATCTATATATATATATATATAGGGTGTCCCAGAACTGAATGCGTTTTCTGAAACGGGGGGTTGGGGTTGAAATTCTGAGTCGATTGATATAAGCATGTGTGGGTCTCAGATCAAGCCCTGAATTATTATTAATTTTTAGAGGCGGGCCAATCAGGTGCGCCCGATGAGCCGGCGTACGTCGGTGAGGCACGCCATTCGTTGTCCCGCCAGGCACCAGTGCACGCGCGTATCGCTCACCGACGCACGCCGGCTCGTCGGGCGCACCTGATTGGCCTGCCTTTGAAAATTAATAATAATTCAGGGCTTGATCTGAGACCCACACATGCTTATATCAATCGACTCAGAATTTCACCCCCAACGCCCCATTTCAGGAAACGCATTCAGTTCTGGCACACTCTGAATACACACATATGGAGATAAATACATACATATGTACACGTATACATACATGTATACATATATACATACATATATACATGTATACATACATATATATATATATATATATATATATATATATATATATGTATATATATGTGTGTATGTATGTATACAGGGTGTCCTATTATAAATGGATGATCCTGCAACTGTCGATAGGTCAGATCATATCCTACTATATGCTGGAATTTCAGTTTAGTAAAAGTCCCTCGGTTTTCGAGATAAGTATGATCTGCTTTTGGTTTTTCGCATACCTTTTCTACAAATGATAACTATTTTGACCTGGTTCTAAAAAAAATACTCTTGGTTATTTGTTTTATCTAGAAAAGTCTTTTTTTTAACGTCGCTTGTTGTCGATTCATATCATTTTTAGAAGTGGCATGCAAAAAAACAAAAGCAGATGATTTTTTTCAAAAAATAAAAAGCTGAAGATCTTGAAAACCGTGGGTCTTTTACTAAACTGAAATTCCAGCATATAGTAGGACATGATCTGACCTATCGACAGTTGCAGGATTATCCATTCATAACAGGACACCCTATTTATATATATATATATATATATATATATATATATATATATATATATATATATATATATATATATATATATATATATATATATATATATATATATATATATATATACACACACACACATATATATACAAAAGTTCCTTAGTGCTTAGCCTCATTATAGCCGAGGACTTGGATATTTGGATACCCATAATCCCCTTTCTCCAACTCTTCTCAGCAAGCTCTGATCTACCTGACTCAAGCAGGGTGACAAATAATATCGAGTTGCCCACGGCTCGGTCTATATGCACCGACCCTGCCAAGAATTTCGTGACCTGCTGCCGGACTGGCAGTATCTGATTCCTCTAGAGAGGGAGAGAGGGGGAGAGAGGGAGAGAGAGAGAGAGAGAGAGAGAGAGAGAGAGAGGGAGAGGGAGGGCTTCTCGTCTTCTGTTAAATATCGCCACGACTATGTCATGTCCTACCGTTGAGGAAAGATGATCCCCGGGGATTCCCGCAACGCCCCAAAAGAAAAACAATCCCTTCACAAAGGTATCTCTCATACGCAACGACGTATCTTTGATTTGAAGTCGAGATAGAGATCTTCGTTTCGAATCACGGATTCAAAATGAAACGAGGGTTGAGGGGATACCGAGCGATGGAATTAAATATTCCGAATTCTACGATCTATGGAAGGAATGAGAAACAAATTACACATTATGAGGTTAAAGAAATATCAAATCTGTATAGGATGCGTGAATTGTGACCACGGGAGGAGGATACGATTAAAAAAATTATCGTTTTCATGAGATTTATTATTATAAATATTACATTTTTGAGTTTTGTTTCCAAACAAAATTTTCGCGTAGGGACCCATGCCTACTCGAAAATTTTGTACGTTAGGTTGAAGTTTGCATCGTTGCAATGGGATTTTTTTTCGGTTGCTCAAAATTTTAGTCAATAGCAAAATTAAGAAAATTGACAAATAGAAAAATAGATTTGTTGTAGCATAAAAACATAATAGAACGAAAATAAAACGCTAGATTTTGGATAATGATCAAAATAAAGAAACGGAAAAATGAAATAAAAAAAAACATAATAGAAAAACCTAAAATAATGTATTTTAAATAATGATACTACAAGTAAAAGTATAGAAATATAATTGAAAAAATAAATTCTCGTCACGTTCCAGCGACGCAAACTTCAACGACGTCGAGATTGTGAATATTTTTGCAATGCGATTGGAGCCCAAGAAAATAAGCGTAAACGTTAGATACTAGCATGGATCCTCGGCATTTCCAATGGAGAAGGAGAGTCGAATTATTTTCGAACAATTATTTTAGAAGTAGTCGAAAGATTTTTCGACAAGCCGGTCCAGCCGAACCGCAGCTTCCTCCAATCGACCAAAATCCTCTTCCACCGCTTCTAATGAGAACGAATTACCCATCGGCATTTTTTTGCTCACCGCCTGATCTCTTTCGTCACTTCAGCTCTCCCTTTCACCCAATATTCTCTGTATGACTCGGCTTCGGCTCGTTACCAAATGAATGCTCGTACCGCGCTTTTTGATCGTGCACCGCACACGATGATACACGCGCGAGCCCCGTTGCAGACATTGATTGCTCTCTCGATATTTTCCAGTTCGCAAAGCATGGAATCAAAGTGATAGCGTGCTCGTGTAAAATTGTATTTTATCACGGAAATGTTCATTCAAAATCGAAATAGAACTATTTGAAAATGTTTATACTGGAAATCTGATTTGTCTAGCTACTTCGCTCACTGTAATAACTTAAGGGGTTAGGCCACAGTAACGGGCATAAAATCATGTGCGAATTTAACCATTTTTTTCGTATGAAAAAGTGATTCTCTCATAAAATTAATTACACATCTATTTAGTGTGAATGAAAGCTGTTAGAATTTTATATATTTTTTTTTTCGATGTACAAAATGGTCGACTACTAATATTTTCTTTTGTTCCACAATCCACAATTTTTTATCTAGAACAAAAAACAAAAATTCTCGTCAATCTACATTAGAATACAGAGAGAAGTACGTATGGAATTAAAGAAATATTGTTTTATTCAAAAGTTGTAGGTATTTGAATGAATTTTCAGTGAAAAATTTCGTATAAAACTGCTCATAAAATGAAAAGTTTTCGATTAATCAGAAATTCCGTACGTACTTCTCTGCGAAATGCAATTAGGAACATAACTTTTAAATTTGAAGTAAATCGAGTAAAAATTGTTGAAGTTATTTGTCACGCCAATTGGAAAAAAGCTGTTTCGAAAAAAACGCGTTTAAAGTTTTTGGTACTCTATGGTCGTGCCAGAGGTGGGTTTACGGTATACGCTCAAAGTCGGTATAAAAAATGTTCTTGCTATAAATCGAAATAGTAACTTATTCTTATGATGACAAAGCACCGTTTAAGCGAGAAAAAAAATCGATTTTTTGAAAATTCTACTGTGGCCTTATCCTTTAAGGCGGGAAACCAGTTTAGATGACTCAAAAAATAGATTTTTTTACAATTCCATAAATTATTAGTAAAACTATTCAAGAATATGTTCCCAAAGAAGTATGAATAACTCATTACTGCCTTGATTTTTTTGTTTTCGGTAGGTTTTTTTCAAACACGTTTTTCTCGAAACGACTTTTGCAATTTGTGTACACTTTAGCTCGAAAAGTTTCTAACCTATAATTTTATAAAGTGATAGTTAGTTTCTTTAAATCATTGTGCTCTGTGTGAACCTATATGTGACGTAATACAATTATTTAAAGTATATTTTTTATGGCAAAAAAGGTTATAAAATAATGTCGAAAATCATACCCTTTTGTTTAAACACCTCGAAAAATGCAATTTTCAAGTTTTTGATCAGAGTTAGGTTCATATAGAAGGAAAACATGTTCTTAAAGTAATCTTCAAACCGTATTGATTTCCGATGAAAACTGTAGCCTCCAGAGTGTACACAAACAGCAAAGTCTGATAGCGACCTACGATGGGCGGCATTTTATTTTCAGAGAAAATGCTTCGAAAAATTTAAAATATTTGTTTGAAAATATGTATAAAATATTCCTGAAGTTTGAATAAATTCTAATAATTTATTCCTTGTAAAAAAAATATCATGAAAATCACTAAAAAAAAACGTACTCTTAATCTGGTTTTCCGCCTTGATATGACGGCGAGAAATATCAGCAGTCACTGAATTCGTGATAAAATGTTTCCAAATTGCTTAGATTCTAAGACTAGATGGGAAATACAATCCCAGGCAGAGAGGAAATTGAAATTACTCCGAAAAAGTTGAAATATTTGTTTGAAAATGTGTATAAAATATTCCCAAAGTTTGAATAAATTCTATTAATTCATTGCTTGTAAAAAAATATGATGAAAATCACTAGAAAACGTATTCCTAAACGGGTTTCCCGCCTTAATATGGTGGCAAGAAATATTAGCAGGCACTGAATTCGTGATAAAATATCTCCAAATTGCTTAGATTCTGAGATTGTATGGGAAATACAAGTCCAGGCGGAGAGGAAATTGAAATTTCGCAATATATGTTTATTTCCTGAAATTCTACTGTATAACCCTCGCGGATTTTTACGTATTACCCTTCCCGAATGAACCCTTCCCTATCACTTACGAACTTCATTCAACAAACGCGAATATTCAACAATTAGTAACTGATTTCCGTCTACAACGAAGTATAAATACATCCCAGTATACTGGTCAAATTTCAAGCCGAGTTACCGAACTTTTAACCCTTCGACTGCATATGGGGTCGATCGGACCCCAAACGTTTTTCAGATCGTTGTATTTCGGTAAATATGCTTTTTTTTTGTAGACGTTTTTTGTAGTCAATGATTCTTATTTTATGGCCTAAAACTTATTTTCTAAGAAAAACAAACATTGAGTGCCCAAACATTTGTTCAAAGTGGGAGATGCGTTGAAAAATACGTACTTGCATGAAAAAGATCAGCGTTTTTTTTTCAAAGTATGAAAATAATGCTTTGAGGTTTTTAATGAGGAAGGTTTGTAGATACGAAAAAAAGACAGTGTCGACGGTCTTTCCAAAAAGTATATTCATTCGGAGGTTTGAATTTGAGCATTTTCGGGATAGTGAAAAATTGAAAAAATCGACTCCTTCGGCAGATTAATTTTCGAAAACGTATATTTTTCGCATTTTTTTTCTTCATTGACTTATTATTATTGACATTTACCGCAATCGATTCATAAGTACATTCAGTGCTCGTTGCACATAGCCCTCCTGCATAACGGACACTTGCTTTTAGTTTTATGATCGGCATTCTAAATACACCATTTATAGTAGTATTATAGTAGTGCAAAATAAAAAATATCCATGAGCATTTTCTATCGTAACTCACTTACATCTAGTAATAAAAAACGAAATTCGACAAAAAAAAAATGTTTTCACTTTCGCCGCACTACTGCATAAACGGGGTCGATTCGACCCCAGGTCCTTTTTCGACAGCTGTCCTCAGTACACGGGCTGTAGGATGGGGGCCGAGTGTCCACCTATAGAGTAGGAGTGGGGGAACATGCGGCCGAATAGATTACCCTGTTTTGCAATACAGTCAGTCGAAAAAAATATGTGGTCAAAACGACCCAGTGTGCAGTCGAAGGGTAAACCCCTTGACTGGCAGTGACACGTATATGGGCGGAAAAAAGTCGTGCCACTTTTGTGTCATGACACATATGTGGGCATTTGAAAAAAAAAACATATTTTTACTACATCGATTTGACTCTAATTTGGTAAATCATCGTTCTTGAGGTCGCTGAATCGGAATCTGAAATCGGATTTCCAAAATTCGAAATGGCGGATCCAATATGGCGGATACAAATTCTAAAAATAGTTTGATTCCGACGAAAGTAAGTACCTTGTGGTTTTCGAGATTGCTGAATCCGAATCTACAATCGGATTTCCAAAATTCAAAATGGCAGATGCAATATGACGGTCGCAAATTCAAAAAATAGTTTGGTTTCGACGAATGTGAATATGCTATGGTTTTTGAGGTCGCTGAATCCGAATCTGAGATCGGATTTTTAAAATTCAAAATGGTGGATCCAATGTGGCGGGAGAAAATTCGAAAAGTAGTTGGATTCCGACAAAAAATTACATGTTTAGATGTTTGTGATTGCGAATTTCGAAATTGAGTCCTGACTCTAAGTATCTGAAGCTCGGATACATTATGACGAATAAAAATGTAGCACACCATTTATGACAAACTATCCATAGTAAAAAATGTAAAAGAATAGATTTTTCGTTTTATATCCCACTCTCGGCCAAACGACGAGTCACCAATCGAGGACGTGACGGTTGTTGACTCGATTTTGTATTTAAATAAAAATGTGCTTTTTGTATTTTGAATTTTTTTTGTGCTCTTTGTATTTTTTAAATTTGTTTTTACTATTCAAATTTTTAATTTTCTTCGTATTTTTCGTATTCCAATTCTTTAATTTTATTTCTGGAATTTCAAACATTTCGATTTTCGGCCATATTAGATCCGCCATTTTGAATATTGAAAATCCGATTTCAGATTCGGATTCAGTGACCTCGAAAATCGCAAGGTACTTACTCTCGTCGGAATTAAACCATTTTTCGACTTTGCGTCCGCCATATTGGATCTGCCATATTGAATTTCGGAAATCTGATTTCAGATTCGGATTCAGCAACCTCATTAGCCGTAATACTGAAATTATAGGATAAATCTATGATTTTTTTTTTCCAACACAAAAGTGGCACGAAAATCTCCTTTACGCCTGACTGCTAAGGGGTTGAAAGTATCATCATTTTTTGACGGATTAGATCCAGATACCTAAGTAACAATGTAAGGCTCCCTGCAACCATGATACTGTCTTTTCTCAAAACAAAATTGAGGTTAAAAAAATTATCTCTACATTGATGGTTGAAACGTTCGAGCCCCCCAAAGGGCTGCGAAAACACCCTCGGGCGCCATATCGCGACTTTCAAATGACGGTAGGCCGTACAAATGTAAGTATCAAAGAAAAAACGAGAAAAAAAGCATGTACGAGTAGCAAGCCGGGAGGGGAAAGGCCGCGAGTCTGCGAACGTCTGTGACGAGAGGCCGAGGCAAAAGCGGTGGCTCCGCTCGGCTCAAAACGTGTGTCGGTGGCTGTGTATAGAGCGCCGGCGATCTGATAGATGCTTTGGCGAAGAATATATGCGGACTCTTTGATCTTCACCGCCCGGCGGAATCATAAGCAGCAACAAACGGCGCAACGCGACGCGCCTCCGTACAGCGCAATGCACTGAGGTCTCTCGTATTCGTTGCGGTATACCTACCACTGAATGTTCGCAATTATTAGCCATTCGAGAGGGAAGCCTTCGATACCGGAAGCGGAGTTTCTCGGTGCTGCGGTTTTTTTTCTCAACGCAACGAAGTGTTGCGTCAATCTTTTCCAATTTTCCTTTGCGTGCCTTTTTGGGCTCTTGTGATCGCTTTCACCTCACTTATGGGCTACCTACACTGCCAAAAAAATATTCAATTTAAATAGCGTCTATTTACTAGGTGTGCAACTGAGTTTCCGGGTTTTTGTTACCAATAAAAAATCGATAATTTCAAGACAAATGCAAAAAATGGTTCATTCGAAGTATTGTCCCTCGCTATTTACACATTTTTGCCATCTCTCTGGCAATACATAAATACCGCGACGATAAAAAGACGCGTCTTTGGACTGAAACCATTCGTCCAACCGATTTTGTACTGCATCGTAATTGGCCAAGTGTAGCCCACCCAAGCCATGCGCCATCGACCGGAACAAGTGATAGTCTGAAGGGACCAGGTCTGGCGAATACGGCGGGTGCGGTAGCAGATCTCATTTCAGTGTTTTTATGGTGTCCTGGACGATGGAACTCCGATGGCACGGAGCGTTGTCGTGCTGCAATATCACACGTTCGTGTCTCGTGTCCCATTCTGGCCGTTTTTCGAGCAATGCGTGGTTCAAATTGATTTGTTGTTGTCGGTAGCGATGCCCATTGACAATTTCGCCCGGTTTCAGCAGCTCATAGTACACGATTCCTTTCTGGTCCCACCAAACGCAGAGCATTGTCTTTTTTCCGAAGCGATTTGGCCGTGCCGTCGATGTCGACGCTTCGCCAAGTGAAAGCCACGATTTTCTGCGTTTGGGATTCTCGAAATATATCCATTTTTCATCGCCAGTAACAATTCGATGCAGGAAACTCTTTCTGTTTTGCCGCACAAATCGAATCACAAATTTATTAGGATTAAATAAAACATTTAGTTATGGGACGATATTGAATATATTTTGATTTGAATAAATAAATATATTCAAAGTAAATAATTTAAATAATGGAATGCAATAAGAAAAATGTGGTTCTACGAAAAATCTAGTTGATTCAGATGAACAAAAATCAAATAGACGCGATTAGTTCATATCAATAGAATTTTTCTATTAGTGTAGGTGTAAAAAAATTGCATTATCCAAAGATAGTTTTATTCGATAGTATCATCTTTTAGCAATGTTCCCTGAAAATTGAATGAGCTACAGCTTCTAACAGTCGGCCGGGCGAGAGGTGGCAGCACCATACGTCAAACATTGAACGCATTTTTTCGAAACACTGCACGGCAAAAACGTGTATGACGTGTGTTCAAAGTATGTAGAAGTAACACAACATAAAGGCTAGACCCGCGTTGCCATGTTGATTCTACACACTTATGCATTTGGTAACACGTGATGCGTTACAATTACACACGTAATGCGTTAAAATCACACACGTGAGTATGCAATTTTTACGCATTAAATTATTACACACCTTCGTAGCTGTCCCTATCAATAACACGCTTATTCGAATACACATGAAGCGTGTAGAATCAACATACAAGACGCATTACACAGATTGGACTAAACAACACACGTTGTTCATATGCGAACACACTGAATCTAAAATCGTTCGATTTTTTTGTTTTGAACGATCCATCCCCGAGATGTCATCAACAGCGCAGATCTACAATTTTTTTAGGACATTTTTTCAACTACCATTTTCGTCTATAAATAATTACTTGAATAAATAAATAAAATTTATTCAATGTATTTCGAAAGTGTAGTTATTGAGTTTAACAACTTTTATATCAATATCCACAATATGAACCTATCAAAAAATGCACGAAAACAGCCGTTTTTAGCGTCTAAAGTAAGAAGACCCCGTAAATCATTTTTTATGGGGGTCCTATAGATGAAAAATGAGCAGAATAAATGTCCTACCCTGGCATGTGGGGTGTCATTGTGTAAAGCTCATTAAGTACAATACAAATATATTTTATATTCTTTTGTATCTTCAAAAACAAAGAATTAGGGTACCGTCAAAGTTGTCAGTTTTAGACCATTTTATTGCCGTGTCTATCTCAAAAACTAAACTAGTTAAAAAAATGGAATTTCTGTATATTATGTACCATATGCTCTTTTTGAAAAAAAACAAATACTGAAAACGCCGATTGACAATGTAGTATCATTACCTAATTGAATATCTAGTTTCAAAAAAAGTTAATTAGTTATACGTACGGAATCCCAATAGAGCGAGGCCCGACTCGCACTTGGCCCAGTTTTTTTTCGTTTATAGTTACGTAAAAATGACGATTTTCATAAATTTCACTGAGTTTCACTTGCGTCCAGTAAATGCTCGCTCTGTAATGACCAATCGCCCTTCCAAGTATCGGCCCGTGCAAGTGCTCTGCGTCGAAGATGGGCCGCCACAAAATGCCTAGCCAAAATACCGGCAAAAAGTGGTCGAGTTACTCATTTTTTTCACAACCTTAATACTTTTTTCCCCATAAAAAACACATCGTTTTGGCGTAAGGATGTCGAGGGGCCGAGGAGGAGATAATAAAAATAAAAAGTATGAGGAATGGATACGGAAGAAAATGAAGGTCTTTTGTCCTTCGAGGGTTGGAACGGCCTCTTTCGCCGTGCTCGCTTTCAGCCCCGCGTGAATACGACCTCTTTACACCGCGCAGTTTTCAAATAAACATCAAATAGCGAGCAACCTACGAATGTATCTTTCTCTCTGGTGGCTTTGCATATACTCCTGATGTATATATATATATATATATATATATATATAGTATCCGATTTCTGTGCTTTTGCAGCCTCGCCTATATCGTCTCGCTTCTCTAGTGCTTTTTCCTATTTCCACCCCCTCCCTTTCTCGCCTCTCCCTTCAACCCCCATCTCTGCATTACATAAAAGCGTTATGCCCGTTATACTCACTAGCGTAGAGTCGTCCCCTTTTCCATCCCCTTTTGGTCCGATCGTAAAAGAGCTACCGAGAACTCCCGTCGGAGAAACGGGGGAAAAAAGGCACGAAGAGCCAAAGGCTCAACCCCTCGAATTGCAAAACCCCCCGTTCCCGTTATACGTATATATCTCACGAGTTCTACACCCTTTTTCATACGACTCCCTCCTTCCTTGAGACTCGTTCTATCCCTATTATACCGTGAGTTCTTTATCGCTATATATATATATATATATATATATATATATATATATATATATATATATATATATATATATATATATATATATATACACACACACACACACACATATATGTGTGTTTGTATGTATGTATGTATGTATATGCATACGTGCACATGCCCTTTTTCGAGTGCATAGGTACTTATATAGTAGATGCCCTGTACTAATATGTGTTTAAACTTCTCTCCGCGCGCAGCGACGAGTCAATACATCACACAGTTTGCAAACAGCGTGAAAATGCCACTCAATAATTCCGTACCTCGATAGCCATCTTTCTTCGCCCTCCCCCGTTATGCTTCACGTTCGTATGCTTATTATACGACGAGGGATTTCGTCCCCCTTCTGGATCGTTATCCAAATTGCAACTGAGCTGCTTATTTGTTTTTTTCTGCATTAAATTGACGGGTTTTGGTAAGAGATGAGGCGTTTTTAGCTGCTTTATTGTAATGTACGTTTCTGGTTATTATTTATAGAAACTAAGGTGTTTTTATTTTTTGGGAGTTTATATTCAGGTTATTGGTAATCTGTATTTGAAGGGGATCGAAGGAAAATAGTTAACATTAGAGCAGGTTGAAGAGTGGCAAAGTCGGATTATTTTGACACTTTTTGTTTAATTGTAGAGTTTTTTATTTATATACCGCGTTTTTTAAACAAGATTGTAATACTTTTCAATATTGATCGCTTACCCGCATACTGGAAGAATTTTCAGTAATTTCGGATGACCGATTTTCGTTTGGATTGCGTGGTGATATGTCCCAAATAAACCCAAACAAATATTCTGTAGATAACTATGTTTGAAAAAGTCCCTATGGCATGATTAATTCTATATTCGAAAGTATGTGTGTCTGTATATATATATCTACAGAGTGGACCATTTAACGTGACCACCCCAAATATCTCCGTCGCCTTCAGAGTGACAAAAAAAATGTCAGGAGGTAATTTGATTAATTTCGAAGGGCTGATACAGTGGTGAAAAATTCATTTTCGTCAACGTCATCGTTTTTGCGTTCTCAAGGTCATCAATGGTGTTTTTAATGGGAACATGTTGTTTTTTATTAAGACGTTGTAGCTGATATTCAGACGAATCCAACGACCAATGATATCATGACCCTGAAATTATTTTTCACCAAAACATTTTAAGTTTGTTTGGGTTTGTTTTCGTCACTCCAAAGGCAACGGAGATATTCGGGGCGGTCACGTTAAATGGTCCACCCTGTATATACACATTAATTTCACCGGTGAATTAAAAAAAATGTTATTGCCGACAAAATTTGATAATTTTTTGTCAATTGACTACTAGTGAGACCTACACCAACCTATATTTCAAGTTACTATACACAGGGCTTTCAAATAAGTTTTAATTTCATAGTGAGTATTGTTAGCAGGTAATTTAAGAATCATCTTCTTAGTTTTTTTATTATTTACTACTATGAATTAATTCAGTGATATGTCGACCGCAGCAAACCGAAGACGAGCTTGTTCGAGCTACCCTAATACTTTTGTCCTATATGCGGAGAGTATGTTGTTCAAAAATTTAAAAAAGCCATTATAGATTTACTGAAAAGTGCTATTTTTCTTATTTCGGAATACAAATAAAGGATGAAGGTAAATTCGCAAATATCTTCGCGCCTTCAGTGAAGAACAAGGAAAACGCTTCCACTAAGCATAAAAATCGTGGGATGAGGTATCAGGTAAGATGGGACACATGCAAATGATGGCTGATTGCGTTTGGAGATTGATGCATGACTGCCTCGACAAGTCTCACTCAAGAAAATCACGAAAAAGAAGCTTACCCAATGTAAATATATTTAATAAAACTTAAATTTTTCAATAAAATTAGATTTTCTCAATAAAATTAGTGTTGCAGCAGCAAATCAGATATTGCACTGTGTTACCGATCTCTGTCAACTCCTTCGATTTTTTTCTTTTTATAATAAATGGGTCAATTTCTCGCATCTCATATTTCATTTAGAAATTAATAAAATTATACCCCACGAGACTTCGTAAAGCAAGTCATGACGGAAAAGTCGATCCATCTGTCCGGAAGAACATTCGCAGTCCGATAAATGCAGAAGACGATCGATAAAATGCTCATCAGCATTGCAGTCGATCGAACTGTCGCGGTGAGCACAGGACAATGAAGCAGCGGAGGGTCGGGCGGGCGATTGTTTCGCGAACTCAAAACGAATGATTTGGCGGTGAGAGTGCAGGACTGCCGCATGAGCCGGACACTTTCGTATTGCGTTGTCTGACGTCTTGCATTCGGAGATTCTTCGTTCATTTTTTGTAGCTCGGATGATAGAGACAAGCTACTTTTCGACGAGTGCATGACTCGTGTATCAAAGATGTGTAATTGATTTTGCAAAATCTTGTCCAGTTAAGGGGTGTTCTCACTTTAGACGCTAAAAAAAGCTATTTCATGATTTTTTTCATAGGTTTATATCATAGATATTGATCTAGAAGTTGTTACAATTAATGAATACACTTTCAAAATACATTTTAAAAAATGTATTTACGTAACCCAAACAAACTTTAAACGCGTTTTTCTCGAAACAACGTTTTACGACAGCTTGTTGATAAAATCTTCGAAACTACTGAACCCATCCTTATGAAATGTCAACCGCATATTCTTTACAACTATAGCTGTAGCGCATATCAACGATTTCTTTTAAATTTGACATTTACAATTTTTTGTTCTCAAAAACGGTAAAAAAAAACACGTTTATTTTCTTTTTTCGAAAAATGTCCGCCATTTTGTTATTTTTACATATATAAAAAATCGTATGATATGCGCTATAGCCATTAACATACTGAATCTAAAACCGTTTGATTTTTTGTTTCGGATGATGCATCTCCGAGATTTCATCAACAGCGTGGACCTACAATTTTTTCCGGACATTTTTTTTAACTACCATTTTCGTCCATAAATAGTGAGTTAAATAAATAAAAACAATTTATTCTTGTATGTCGAAAGTGTATTTATCGAGTGTAACAACTTTTATATCAATATCTATAATACAAGCCTATCAAAAAAATTCATGAAAATAGCCTTTTTAGCGTCTGAAGTGAGACGACCCCTTAAGAAAACACAGTCGCGTTGTTCTGGACCAATACTTGGGTGGGTGACCGCTTAGCCGTCCGCTGACTTGCACGCCGACTACCGAGCAGAAGGCAATTCCATTGAGCTTCCGATGGTCAACACAACGGAAACTCACAAGGCACATCACCTAAGTGTCCGCCTTCGATTTTGTTGAAACTCATATATGTGACAAAGCATTGAAAACTGTTAAACCCGTATTTTTTATCGACTGAAAAACGGTTTCAAGGGTGGAAACCACCCCTCAAGAAAATGCATGTCAAGGGGTGATTTTGCAATTCTACCCATAAGCAGTCCACCGTCTGAATGAAACCAAAGCCAAAATTCTTCTCATTTATTGACAAAAAATTTAACTACGTGGTGACACGCCTTTCTTCGAGGGGTGGTTAACCCCCTTACAACCGTTTTTCCGCCGATAAAAAAAAACGTGTCTAATAGTTTTCAGTGCTTTATCAAATATACGAGTTTGAACAAAATCGAAGGCGGTCACTTAAGGGGTTAGGCCACCCTAGAATTTTCGAAAAAACGATTATTTTATGGTCCCCTAGGACCTCAAAAATGATCTCCCAAAAGATTATGGCCGGGAAAAATCTCTACGTACTCGGTTTTCGAATTTTAGTACAAGGCCTGGTCCGCAGCGAGCTACTCAAAACTTCAAACGCGTTTATCTCAAAACTGCATTTTTTAAGTTGGCCGGAAACATAACTCAGACAATTTTCAACCGATTCACTTCATATGTTGAATATATCCTGAAAAATACACTGTCTATGGAAGTACGTATGATTTTTTTTATATTGCATAGTTCATTTGTTATTAACAATTATCTGACGATTTTTAGGAAAATTTTTCACTTTCCACTTTAGAAGTGCGCCATTTCGCCAAAAATCAATGTATCGAAAAAATCCTACGTACTTCAATAGCAGTTATTATATATAATCGAAAAAAATGCATTGGCTCATTATAATTAAAAAATTACAGGAGCTGTTCGTCCGGCCGTGGACCCTGGAAAAACGGAGACGTCATCGCAAAAACGCTGCACAGCCGCCATTTTGAAATTAATCGCTTCAAAAAAATTATTGTATATAGTCACTGATATGTATGATAAACACCCTTTTTTGTAATCTCGATTTATTTTGTAGTTTTTCTGAAAAAAAAATCCCCAAAAAGCCCATTTTTCGACCTCTAGTGTGGCCTAAAGCCTTAAGTGATGTTTGTCGGTGAGAATTAAGGCGTTACCCCCACTTGTAGCGCAAAAAAAGGCCTTTTTCATGAATTTTTTTAAAGAAAACTACAAAACTTTTTTAATCGATCAATATACCATATTAAAGAACACATCTTGAAGAACTTTCAGTAATTTTTTTATTGAAAAATATTACATTGTTCAGTGGCAAATGGCCGTCAATGAAATAATGTTTTTATATACACGGTTTGCGGTGACCAACATTGCGGCGAAGTGGATCATCTGAAAAAAAAATGCGGATGGATTTAGTCAAATATAAGTATAAACTAGTCTTTAATCGAAGGATTTTAAAAAATACTCATTTTTCACAAAATGGCGGACAGTCAAATTTAATGGTTCGATTTTAACGAAAAAAACGGCCGTTTTTTGGCTATAAAACGGCCATTTTTTTTCGAAAAAAAAATCGAACGATTAAAGACTACATTTTTATGTATTAAATAAGCCTGCAAAATTTCAAGAAGATCGATTCATTAGTGTTCGAGTAATCTCGGTCACCGACTTCAGAAATGCCATTTTGAGAAAAACGCGTTTAAAGTTTCTCTTTCAACGCTCTTTCAACGCGGATTCTTCTCTTTCAACGCTCATATCTCAGTCAATTTTGTTCGGATCGACTTGAAATGTTCAGGACATATTCTCAGATACTTATACTTCAAAAAAATGCAATAACAAAAAATCGATTTTTTCAAAATGGCAAGTGGGGGTAACCCCTTAACACAGGTTTTCCAGTTTCCCTATGCCCTCGTGCCAACTGCGATACGGTAATGCGTTAGAATACGAGTGCCTATGAGAATCACACGAGAACAGTGCGGCGAGATCAATGCGAGGATCAATCACTACATCACGAATCTCCGAAATTGCAATTTTCCGAATGGCCCATCCCGCCGGATTGCACGCTAAGCGACAATGGCAATTCATTTGGGCAGGTCTCCGTAACGCGGTGATCACTCGTGAACAGGTATTCGTGATTTTTCCCATCCGCGTAACTGAGAGCGTTGCGACCGAACGAACTCCTGAGTCTTTTGAAGCTGAAGTGGTCATCGACCGTGTGATCGTCGATGTTTGTCCCGGAGTTCGAGAGTGTCGTCATTGTAGCCCGAAGAACGCAAGCGCAGGTAGGGTGCATGATCATTGCGGTTCACGGTGCCGGAGCTGAGACACGATGAAGACATTAGGCGAAGATGGTAGGTGTCGTCATTGTGGCGAGAATCAACGAGTGTACCTCAATGACATATATTTGTGAGAGTCGTCCCATTTGTGTTTGTGAATGCAACGGTGGACGGATACGCCGAGCCACGGGGGTTGGCCTGGGCTACGCGTGAGGAGAACAACGCCGTTTCGTTCTACGTGGCAGTTTGCGACACGCTTCCTCACAATTATACTTCTCGCGAACAAATCATTCACGACTCGAGGCACTCGGCCAGCCCATTATGCCGAAATTTTCAGCCATTTGTCACCAGGGAGAATTGAGATATTTTCTGAATGAACTGGCCCGTGAGTAAACGTAGCTATGAACGAGCATTCATCTCACCTGTGTCATATATATGTACCACCCTGGTGTATCGAGGCATTCTTCGGGAGGTGTCCCTCGTTATAATGGACTCCCCGGAACTGAAAGGTTTTCGTCCGGAGAACTACGTGTACCACCCTTCCCATTGACTGCAGCTTCGAATCTCCCGAGGCTACTAGTACTATTATTACGACTGTTGCTCAAGTGTGTATATGTGTGTCAAGCTTTGCGGCATTAGATGCCGTGGATCCTACGACCGTAGGGACTCTTAGCCGGTCCCCGTTGTATTAGCTCAATGAAGAAGCGTGGAAACGCTGAGAGTCGCCAGATTCGCCGAGTCATCGACTGTTGGGAGCCTTGGAGGCTCTTTTCATTGACAGCAAGGCGGCAGCAGCACAACTTACTAACATCGGCTTGGTGATTCAACATGCTGTTGGTCTAAAAGGCTAGTAACTATTGGTCAGTTACTGAAATGCTAGTGCTTTTTGCGCCCCATAAAGTGTCAGTCTGGGCTAGAATGTCATGAACAGCAAAAAAGCAGCAGCACCCTAGCAACTTACTAGCATTATTTTGTAGATTGAAAGTACTGTTGCTTCAAAAGGGTAACTATTGGTAAGTTACTAAAATGCTGCTGCTTCTTAGGTTCTATAAAATACATGTCAGTCTAGGCTAGAATGTTATCGAGAGCAAAAAAGCAGCATCACAACTAGCGACTTACTAGCATTCCTTTAGTGATTCAACATACCGTCGGTCTAAAAGACTAGTAACTATTGGTAAGTTACTAAAATGCTGCTGCTTTTTGGGCTCCATAAAATGTCAGCCTAGACTAGAATGCCTTGGCAGAATAAAAACAGCAGCATCCCAGCAACTTGGTGGCATTAGTTTGTCGATTCAACATGCTGTTGGCCTAAAGGGTAACTATTGGTAAGTTACTAAAATGTTGCTGCTTTTTGGACTCCATGAAATGTCAGTCTAGGCTAGAATGTCATGGACAGCAAAAAAGCAGCATGAACCTAACAACTTACTAGCATTACTTTGGTGGTTTAACACACTGTTGGTCTCAAAGACTAGTAACTATTGGTTAGTGACTAAAATACAGCTGCTTGTTGCTCTCCATAAAAAGTCACTCTGGGCAGGAATGTCGTGGGCAGCGAAAAAGTAGAAACACGCTAGAGCATCGTACTAGCATTAGTTTGGTGATTCAACATACTGTTGGTCTAAAAGGCTAGTCGACATTGGTAAGTTACTAAAATGCCGCTGCTTGTTGCTCTCCATAAAAAGACACTCTAGGCTAGAATGTTGTGGGCAGTAAAAAGCAGCAACACCCGAGCAACTTACTAGTATTAGTTTGTCCATTTAACATACTGTTCGTCTAAAAGGCGAGTAACTATTGGTAAGTTACTAAACGCTGCTGCTTTCGGCTACCCGTAAAAAGTCACGCCGGGCTAGAATGTCGATGGCAGTAAAAAAAACAGCAACACCCTAGCAACGTACTAGCATTAGTTTGGTGATTCAACATACTTTTAGTCTCAAAGGCTAGTCACTATTGGTACGTTACTAAAATGCTGCTTGTTGCTCTCCATAAAGTCACTCTAGGCTAGAATGTTGTGGGCAGTCAAAAAACGCCAACACCCGAGCAACTTACTAGTATAAGTTTGTCGATTTAACATAATGTTGGTTTAAAAGGCTAGTAACTATCGGTAAGTTTCTGAAAGCTGCTGCTTTTGGCTGTCCGTTAAAAGTCACTCAGGGCTAGAATGTCGATCGCAGTAAAAAAGCAGCAACACTCTGGCAACATACTAGCATCGGTTTGGTGATTCAACATGTTGTTAGTCTCAAAGGCTAGTCACTATTGGTACGTTACTAAAATGTTGTTGCTTGCTGCTCTCTATAAAAAGTCACTCTAGGCTAGAATGTTGTGGGCAGTAAAAAAGCAGCAACACCCGAGCGACTTACTAGTATTAGTTTGTCGGTTTAACATACTGTTGGTCTAAAAGGCTCGTAACTATTAGTAAGTTACTAAAATGCTGCTGCTTGTTGCTCTCCATAAAAAGTTACTCTAGGCTAGAATGTTGTGGGCAGTAAAAAAGCAGCAACACCCTAGCAACGTACTGGCGCTAGTTTGGTGATTCAACATACTTTTAGTCTCAAAGGCTAATCACTATTGGTACGTTACTAAAATGCTGCTGCTTGTTGCTCTCCATAAAAAGTCACTCTAAGCTAGAATGTTGTGGGCAGTAAAAAAGCAGCAACACCCGAGCAACTCACTAGTATTAGTTTGTCCATTTAACATACTGTTGGTCTAAAAGGCGAGTAACTATTGGTAAGTTACTAAACGCTGCTGCTTCTGGCTACCCGTAAAAAATCACTCCGGGCCAGAATGTCGATGGCAGTAAAAAAGCAGCAACACCCTGGCAACGTACTAGCATCGGTTTGGTGATTTAACATGCTGCTAGTATGAGGCTAGTTACCACTAATAAATTACTAAAATGCTACCGCTTTTCACGGCCCCAGAAATCCTAGCTCAAGTCTTTAATTTATGGACGTGTTCATAATCAGCTATGCGGGTTGATGAAATACATTGCAGCTAACCACGATTTCCCAGGAGCAACGCGAATTAATATTATTCGAATAACAACCACCCCACTCGCATTTGGTATCGGTAAAATGATCGTTTTTCCTTCTTATTTGGTATTCCGCACGGAAAATACATCGCGCCTAAATACACTTCGGTGCCATTAGGGGGTTTACGGTTATTGTTATGATTCGAAACTCGTGCTCGGCCGCCAGCTCGGTACGATCGATTCCCAGCGGGGATGTATGCCACCGCGCGCGCGGTAACAATTTGCTCAGTGTGTTGTGTAACACGCTTCGAGTCTCTGGGGAAAATCGCGGAAGCGCGAAAGAAACCTCGCCGCAACAATTCCAGCCGCAGTCTGCATTCGGGCTCGTAATCAATCGACCGCGATCGGGCAGGGCCACGGTACCTATCATATATATCTATAACGTATCTATACATTTATATATTCTCCCGCGGAAAAGCTCTCGCACCTAGCGCACAATTTTTCTTTTGCAAGCTGGCATCGACAAAAGCAATTCGCTCTTTCGCGTCATCGTATTACGAGATTGTACTCGGAATATTCATCGATGGTCCGAAAACGATCCTTTCGCCAATCCGATTTTTTCCTCCGCATTGACTATGGCTTATGCGGGAAAGGAAATTGCCACCGATAAGCATTGTAACTCGTAAACTGTCAACCCAACTATCCTATATATATCGCGTATTCAAAGAAAATAAAAATAAAGGTAGATCTTCAGAAGCCAGCTAGACCTAGGCATCGGGCGAGGGTTTTTTAAATGAGTTATCATCGGTAGAAGAGGACGGAAGAGAGTTAAATAATTAAATTAAATAGTTGAGGGTTTTTTTTCTTAGAAAAACGAAAGTTCATCTCACAGCTGTAATCACTAAAAAAAACCAGTATCGAAATTTAAGCACGCTTACAAGGAACATCACTTCTACCTCCGATTTTGTTGAAACTCATGAATGTAATAAAGTATTGAAGATTATTAGACACGTATTTTTTTTATTTGCGGAAAAACGGTTTTAAGGGAGGAAACCCCGCTTCAAAAAAGGCGTGTCATCCCGTGATGTAACTTTTTCTCACTACTGATTTTTTCTATAGCGGACTTTTCATCGCTTTATATTAGAAGAATTTTTGTTTTTGTTTCACACAGATCAGTGAAGTGCTTGCCGATGAAACTGCAAAGTCACCCCTCGTCACTGCTATAGTTGAGGGGTAGTTTCGACCCCTTAAACCTCCCTTTCCACTGATAAAAAAATTCGTGTCATAGTTTTCAATGCTTTGTCACAAATATGAATTTGATCAAAATCGAAGACTTCACACAAGTGATGTTCGCAAACAAACCCAAACGAACTCAAACAACTCGACTCTTTTCAGCAATATTGAGCAATGCTCATTTTCGCAGCAAAAGAACCAAAAAATGAACGTAAAAAACAATATTCGTCAAAATATACTTACCTATCTACCAATAAACTATCTCAATCAATTATAAATAAATACAAAATCGTTAAAAATAAATCTCCGCCCAAATTCTGGATACTTGACCAAAATAAAACTACCAACACAATTCCCAACTTCATTTTTCGTTATTTTCACATAAACGGTAAATCAACCCCTGCAGAATTAACAGCCATTGATTAACATTTCAATGCTACTCTCGACTATTTCCCGAGTGCTGTTGAACAAAGCACGAACGTACACCAAAGAGATGCGACAAAAAATAATGTATATTAAGCCCAGGCACATTGCTCCGCGTCAGCCAACGTGCACACGAGAAAATTATTAATTTTGCATTAACAAACGTTTCGCCAAGTCAGTGGGGCTAACGACGACGAAATCCTCAATACAAAGAGAGCTCAACGTTTTGCGATAAGCCATATCCCCGATGACGTAAATATACACGATAGCAATAATGCAACAGCACGATGTAAATATATTGGCCTGTGTACACATTTGTATGCGTGTCGTACATATGTACACACGAGTTATTTTAATATGATGATGGACGTTGGGGGGTCTCGGGCGTGTAATCAATCAGTTTTGTGGGAGCTGCGAGGCTGCACCGCATCGCGTTATATACATTGCGCTGCCAATTCTCCGCGATAAGTGAGAGAGACAGAGAGAGAGAGACGTGTTATGTGATGGGGTATCGGGAGACCCGGAGATTCGTGTTATATGAAGTATATAGGCATTTATATGTGTGTGTGTGTGTGTGTGTGTGTGTGTGTGTGTGTGTGTGTGTGTGTGTGTGTGTGTGTGTGTGTGTGTGTGTGTGTGTGTGTGTGTGTGTGTGTGTGTGTGTGTGTGTGTGTGTGTGTGTGTGTGTGTGTGTGTGTGTGTGTGTGTGTGTGTGTGTGTGTGTGTGTGTGTGTGTGTGTGTGTGTGTGTGTGTGTGTGTGTGTGTGTGTGTTTGTGTTTGTGTTTGTGTTCGTGTGTATATGTGTGTGTATATATATATATATATATATATATATATATATATATATATATATATATATATATATATATATATAGTTCGTGTGTATATGTGTATATATATATATATATATAGGAAAGCAACATTTTAAACCGGTTACATCTATACAATATTGGCTATCAGCACACCTGACTGTTTTAAGGGCGGTATTTAACGTTTTTCTTCAACGAATGGTTGATTTTAAAGACAGGATGGTCCTTGAAGAGACCATTACATAAATACGCTTATATTTATAGAAAGATGATTTCGAAGAGATTGTGGCTTATATAATGGTGAATATGGGGAAAATAGACTAATACGAGGACGGTCCTCGAAGTCGAATGTCCCTAAAATCACCCATCCGCATATGTATGTGTATATATATATATATATATATATATATATATATATATATATATATATATATATATATATTTATATAAGCACACATGGTACTAAAACACCTCCGATAGGGTTGCTCGATTCGGTCTACTGGACGTTAATGCACTGTCGAACGATCGAGGGTACACAGAAATAACGAGAGCTCGATCGAGAAAAGTGTACTAACATACACGGACTCGGTTGTTCGTGTGCATACGCACACATACGCACGTATATATATATATATATATATATAAATGTTGGCAAGAGCATCAACATCTCGTCACCCTCTTGGGAACACGCAACACGTTTCACGGGCCCCGCATCGCCGAGCCTAACCCGCTCGATCTGGTCCGTGAACGCACAAATTTCGATCATGTGGCCGAATAAAATATCGACATTTCATACTGATACGTTTATCAGTTAGGTAGACACCGAGATATTATTGGTAGAAAAAAAACAATCTTGCTTAAGGGGCTACAACTACCTAGAACAGTAAAAAAAATCGACTTTCCTTATTTTAAGCATTTTTTCAAAGTTTCAATGTAGTTGAAGTTTGCATTGTTGAGATGCAAGGAAAATGATTTTTTGTTTATTTTTCTAATTTACTTTGGTAGATTTGAACTGCGAAAATTATGCAAACATTTTTTGGGATTCTTGTGGAGTGATCGACAACCTAAAAATCTGCAAAGCGTGATTTTGGGTAAGAATGGAAATGAGGAATCGGAAATCATTTTCGTTGCATTCCAACGATGCAAACTTCAACCCCATAAGTTTCAAGTGTTGAAATAAATAAATATAAATTAATGTAAATGATTAAATCAATATAAATAAATCTATAAATTTCGTATCGATATCTTAAAAATTGGGGGCACGCACGCAAGAAATTCGAACTCAGGAGGCGGTGCGCGAAGGAAGAATAGGGCATCGGACAACTTATCAGAAAGTGTTGAAAATTAACCACACAGCCATGAAAATTTTTATTTCATATAAGTAAATTATATGTAGAGTTATTTTATAAATAATAAATAAAGTTATTTTATGTAAATAAATATATTAATTATGAATATATAAGTTATTTTACATAAACGTGTTTAAAATGAACTATATATCCATGAAAAATGTTACTTTTATAAACAAAGCTTTTTAAGGCCTAAAACTATGTCTAAATGTTATTTTTTTGTTTCAAATTGCCGCGCAAACGTTACACCACGTCATCTCAGAACGCGTGACGTCATAAGTGTGTAAACAAACGACAAGCTAACCTCGAAATCAAGTGGAAGGTTTTATTTTTTACGTTTTTGTGAAGGTTGGGGTTCCAGGTTGAATTCTCGTTCCATGTAAAAAAAACGTAAACAAGAGAGAAAAATACGCGCATAGAAAGATTCGTTTGCACACGAATGATGTCACACGCTGTGATTGCTATTTCGTTTGAGGTGACGAACGGGTTTTAAATATTTGAATCGTTAAATTTTATTTAGTGATTAAAAAATATAAATCATTGATATTCAATAAAAACATTGATTGAATGATCGTTTTAATTATATAAACATTCATTCCAACTACATTTTACATTTTTTCCTGATTACTGTCCGATTGCCTATTGCTCGCAGACAATGATAAGCCTCTTTGCATGAAGGTGCAATTGTTGCCGAAGGTATTTTATACAGCAGTAGAATTGACGACTAGAGGTCAAGTTGAAAATTTTTCACTTAAAAATAACGAAGCCATACTTCAAACTTCAAACGCGTTTTTCGCAAAATACTGTTCTTAGAGCCGGTGGACATCATATCTCGGGAACTACCCGATGGATTTGTTTCAAATTTACGAGAAATACGCAGAGAAACATTTACCGGTCGTTGACGATCTCACTTTTTTTTTTAAATCGATCTTCATTTTGTAATAGTTACGTAAAAATGACCACTTTTTTCACAGATTTCCATGCTCCCGTTTCAGTTCGTCGGCATTTTGTAAAAAACATCGATTTCAAAAATCGGCGATCGTCAGCGTATTTATTGTTGACTTGGATAACCCGTTTGGTGTTTTTAATTCTGTACTTTATAATGTTTTTTATAGGCTCTCAATACATGTGCCTTTGTCGAAAAATAAAAAATGTGTCTCATTTCCACCGATTGTTCGTCAGATAAGGAATTCCGAATTTGAAAATATTTTTCGGGCCTCTAGATAGCTGCAGCCCTTTGATTGACCCTCAAATGAATTGCTACTTGCAAGTTCAACTTTGGCCAGACGTTTTGACGTCTTTTGAAACGAAAATGACATCCTCGTTGTGACTACGTATATTGCTGTACGGTGAAAAGCGTCGCCCTTCTCCTTAATAAGGGGCGGATGTTGTTTCTTTGCGGCCCCCTTGACGCGCTAGCGTCCGTATATCTCACGTTTGCGAATAGCGCTAATGTGCACATGCATTCGTTACTCATCATCATCTCACTCGCGGTCGAAGCGAGGCCGCGAGTGCGGCGAGGTGCGATGAGTGTACGCGAGTAAGCGCGGAGAACTTCGTACGGCGATGAGGACAAAGTGCTCCGTTGCGCGGTACACGCGATGAATTACGTTTGCATTCTATGGTCTATTCGCGGTACTTGCATCATCGTATTTGTACGCATGTTTGTGGAGCTTAACCCTTGCCCTTCGGGGGTGAAAATGCATAGACAAGAACCGCGCGTCGGCTTGTTACTCCGCAGAGGAAACTCTGCGGTGCGAGCTTTCTCGAAGAATTCACCCACGCATATATATATATATATATATATATATATATATATATATATATATATATATATATATATCGGGTTGGAAATCACAAAATCATTATTAGCATCATTGAACGTTAAAATTATAAAAATCTTAAAAATATATTATTAATTCGAAAAAAAATGGAAGGAAAACCAGGCCCACGATGAGATTAGTCTCAAAAATCATAGAATAGGTCACTCTATTTTAGAGAATTTTTTGAAAAAAATTAAAAACGTCAATCATCTTTAAAAAAAATCATTTTCACTTTAGATGCAAAAAAAAAACGTTGACTTTGATAGTTGATAATTTTTTTATATTTTGTAACGAAAGTATGCTTCAACCTAAACAAAAATTATATAATGACATTTGTCAATATCTCAATTGGTTCAGCAGTTATCAGCATTTAAACGTTTCCAAAACTTCCGAAATCGACATTTGCTGGAAAATTATAATTCCTAACAGAGAAGAGATAAAAATCTAAAAATTGGGGTGGATATTCCCCTTATGGGGTATAATGTGACAAAGAAAGTCTGGAAAACCAAAAATGGTCGGGGTCACGGGCTAGGTGAAATGTCTTGGAATGTATATATATACATACATACATACATACACATATATATATATATATATATATATATATATATATATATATATATATATATATATATTGGGTGACTACGTGTAAAACCAGGAATTTTTGAGCGACAGAAAAGATAGTGGTTCCATAGTAAATGGACGAACTGGTTCATTCATTGCCCATCTTTCGGCCAACAATTGAATTCCACGCAGAACTAATTTGGGATTTTTTTGGAAATATATATATATATCTATATATGTATATTTACAGGGTATCCTTCTATGAATGGATAATCCTGCAATGGTAAAAAAAATAGGGAAAATTGATAATCAAAGATTAGTTTGCTCCCATTGTGATTTTTTTTACTGAATCTGGTACCAATCATCACAACACTCATACAGATTAAGGCCTTAGGCCACAGTTACGGGTATAAAATCATGTGCGAATTCAACAATTTTTTTTCATTTGGAAAAGTGATTCACTCATAAAATAAATTACACATCTATTTATTATGAATATAAAACTGTTCAAAAAAAATTTTCTGTACAAAATGGCCGAGTACTCGAAACTTCTCGAAACAGCTTTTTTCCAATTGTCGTGACAAATAACTTCAACGATTTTCACTCGATTTACTTCAAATTTAAAAGTTATATTCCTAATTGCATTTCGCAGAGAAGTACGTACGGAATTTCTGATTAATCGAAAGCTTTTCATTTTATGAGCAGTCATAACGAAATTTTTCACTGAAAATTCATTTCTTAAGTTCAAATACCTACAACTTCGTGAAGAAAACAATATTTTTTTAAATCCGTGCGTACTTCTCTAGGTCTTCTAATGTAGATTGACGAGAATTTTTGTTTTTCGTTCTAGGTAAAAATTGTGGATGCTAAACGTCGCGCCGCGAAGCGCCTAAAAAAAAGATAACAAAAGAAAATATTAGTAGTCGGCCATTTTGCACATCGAAAAAAAAATGTATTTTCTAACAGCTTGATATTCATACTACATAGATGTGCAATTAATTTTATGAGTGAATGACTTTTTAATACGAAAAAAAAATTGTTAATTTCGCACTTCATTTTATACCCGTTACTGTGGCCTAAGGCCCTAAGAATATCTTTGATTATTTTCCGTCATACAACGCCGAAAACACGTTGTCGATTTTTACATATACATGATATCAACTCCACTCTCAACAGCATCAATCAAATGTAGTTCATCTCTACATGCGTACCTAACGCAACCATGTTATTAAAAACCATACTTGCATAGTCACAACACGTATACGCAAGCGAATTATTCTACAGAACGAGAAATAGATGTTGCACAAAAGTTGTTTTTTCCATTTCGTCGAGAAATCCGTCAGTTCCCCACCACGTACCAACGATTTACCACGCATTTGCGTATTATCAATAGAAACGGAGAATTCGCCACGCGCATCGCAGGCGGTGCTTTCGTCTCGAGATGCGTGTGCGATGCCTTCGCGGTATATACATATTTTATGATAAACGGGAAAAAGAAAAATCAAATTGGGTATTCAACGCTGAATGACGAGGGGCAGGCGGGGGAGGGGTGGGGGGGGGGGGGGTAACGCATGATGAATGCTGCGCGCGATACTTAGGTCCGTGATGGTATAATAGTTTGGAGGAGGGCAACACGGGGGGTGGCTCGTCATTGCACTATTATATATAGTGTGATTTACAGTCCCCGCAGTTTCCGGAAGCGATCACGCTTCTTCAACGCACCCCATCTTCCTTCATCCTTTTTATTGTGACTTCCCCTTTTTATCTCACCCCCTCTCTACGAAATTCTCTCTCTCTCTCTCTCCCTCTCACTCTTTCTCAGCCTCTCTTTTTCTCGTTTTGCAAGCGCGCCCCGTTAAACCGTGGCCCGCAATAATGATGACGACAATGACACAGCTCGACATTAATAATAATAACAACAATATTAGCGCCAGGGCAATGATAGCATAATGGACGACGTAACGGGGTTTCGCGAGGTGGAGAAATGTCGAGGAACGATGATCGACTGCCCTAACTCCTTGCTCAATCAACTTCCAACGACACTTCTCTGGGGCAGACGCGCGGGGGTGGTTTTTACAGGGTCCTGGCGATGGCGCACTCACGCGGGGATGAAAACGCGCACGGGCGCCCCGAGGGTCGTGACGGCTCGCGACCGAACGGACCCCTCATCCGTCGAGAAGAAATTCGCCACGGCCAGCTGTATGCGGTGACTCCGCGCAACTATGATAAACTCGCAATAAAAGAAAAATAATTCATTCGTAAGGGCGCATATCACGTAGGATTTTTTAATCGAGTTTCGTGCATTCGGAACTTCGGCGGGCGGCATTCGCGCCAGTTCATGTTCTCCAGCTCACGGAAAACGCGGATAGACACCGGAAATAGCGGGCGACCGTATACGACCAATCTATAGGGGAAGGTGGGGTAATTTTTATTTTTTGGTTCGTTATTTTATTTTATTATTTATTTGGTAAATATTCACAAGTGGGGCATTTCTGCAGTATGAGAATAAGATGTTTTTTTTTATGATGCGGGAGGGTATTTTATTAAGAAAAAAAAATATTTCCGGAAAATATTCGATTTTTGAAATACGTTTCCTGTATGCTTAATCTAATTTGACTTGTACCGAAACAAATCAAACCGATGTCATTCGACCTACTTGATGTCACCAAACCCGTTTCCTCCATACCTTTAAAAAGGTTAAAAAAGCGTTTGGGGATTGAAATAAGGGTTGAAATTGTCTTCCCATGACTTAAATATTATAAACAAAGTGGCCTGAAATACATCGACTCGGTACGAAATTTCTAAGCCCCTTTTCTAGCTGGAGCCCGACTTGTAAAAATTTACCATTTATTTTATTTATTTCTAGGTTTTGAATCAATAAAACGAGAAATTTTAGTAGCAGAACATATAAACTTTAATTTAAATCATCGACAGACTGTACTCTTTCGTAATCTAATTAAATGAAACAGCAAAATACAACTCTTCTTATTGAAATAATTAAATTGAAAGATCTTTGTTTGCCCCATCATGCCCCACCCTAGGGGTGAGATGGGACACCCCATCGAGCAATGTGGGGTCTTTGTTAACAGTCTTCAACAAACAGGGCCAGCAAACAGTCTTCGTTATTATCACAAAAAGGACAAATATGAATAGACTCATGGTCCTCATCTTCCACAACGACACAACCGGTTGTAGCAATCACGTTTGATCTCGTTTCGGATACAATAGAAACCCCGGTTTCATCACAACTATATATTTCAACTGGAGTAAACTTGTAACCATCCAATATTTTCCCTAGTAGCTTCAAGAATTTTCCCACAAAAAAAAACGTGTTTTATCACCGTTTTTTGGAGAAAAAAAAACAAAATATTGTATATCAAAATTTAAAAATCCTTGATATACGCTATAGCTATAGTTGTAAAAAATATGTGGTTAAAATTTCACAAGGTTCGGTTTAGTAGTTTCGAAGATTTAATCAACAAGCCGTCGAAAATCGTCGTTTCGAGGAAAACGCGTTTAAGGTAATACCTCCACAGAAGAGTTTAATTAAGAAATGGTTGAAATTTGACATATACGTTATTTAATACATCATCCAAACATCTGTGCAATTTGAATAAGTTTGACCACCCCAAACCTGAGATATTTACACTTAAAGTTGGCTTGGTTTACACGTAACAAATGCGTTATGATGGGCAAACAGAGCATCATTAATTCTACCGTCAAAACTAAAATTGAGAAATTGATCAAAAACGAGGATAAGCTACAGTAAGATATCACGAATAATGTGAAAAAAAATGAGAATTATTCACCATCTAGTTTCCAAGATATAACCATGAGAAGCCTTCACAATTTTGGTGCAAAGCCTGGCACAGTCTGGAAAAAAAACAATTGGGGCAAAGCCTGGACAGTCCCGGCAAAAAGTTTACTGGCAATGGTCGATCAAAAACACAATACAAAATATATTTTACGGCAATAAATGATATCCATCGTATTATCTACTAGTACCGAGTCAATATTGCGTAGTTTTTAATTTTATTCATTACTAATTAAACCAATTATCAATCTTTTAAACATGAACATGGTATGTAAACTTTTGGTTGAGATTTTCGCAGAGGAACTACCTTAAAGTTTGCTTGGATTACATAAATACATAAACAAAACAATTTAATGTATTTCGAAAGTTTTTTTTATTAAGTCTAACAACTTTTATATCAATATCTATACTATAAACCCATAAAAAAAATTGAGAGAGATGAAGAGAAGACCCCTTAAACTATACGCACGCAGCCCTGGTAACGCCATATGTTGGAAAACAGCGAGAACTTATTCAACGTCCTAATATTTTTCTTAATTAAAAAAAAATCTAATACAACTCCGATGTGTCCCCATCTCACTTCGCTACCCCATCTTGCCCCACCTCGCCCCACGCTGCTAAACAAGACATGGGCTGACCAGGCCCGCCGGTGTCTGGATTGAAGGATTGGAGGATGCCGACGAATTGTTCATTGGATAAATTAAACGTGAGGTTATTTTGAAAATTGTTTATTCCATCGAACTAACGTTCAAAATGGTGGAAAACGATTTTTTTGCTCTATCCCGTATCGCCAGATCGACATCGAGACGTGAAACGCTGAGCGGCAGGTGGGTGAGAGGATGAGAAGGATCCGAATCGGCGAGGGTGTTCTCTTTTGCCTTACACGTGTAAAGTTGACGGTACGAGTCGCGCCCACGCCTGACACGCTCGCCCGAACACCATCAGCATCCCTCGCACCCTGTGTCATCCGCAACTCTCTCTCTCTCGAACACCCTAACAATCCCCCCGTCCCGCCCAGCCCTTTCCGTTCCCCGTGTGTAACGCTGCGCGCACGAAACGCTTTTATTATTGCATTATGCACGCAACGCGGTAACACGGACCCTTGACGCTCAAGTGGCCGGACCCGATTCGTACAGTGATTCCCGTCATAGCCCATCTTCCGTGTACATGTATGGGGGGAGGTGATTTTGAAGACATTCGACTTCGAGGACGGGCCTCGAAACAGCCATGGGCCTGATAGCCGGCATTGCGTAGATTTAACGGGTTCGTCAGCTTTTGGTGCCATATACAGGGTGTCCCTCTCATCTCTGCCACCCGAAATAACTCGATAATTATCGACGTCACAAAAAAATGTTCCAGACCAAAGTTGTACGGTGTGAAGGAGGCCATCGAACGCGATGAATTTTTTTTATTTCGGTGAAGGCGCTGACGCACAGTACAGGTCACCTCCAAGTCGTTCAAGGTCATTCAAGGTCAGTGTCAATTATACAAATCCAAATATCTCGGAACACTGCCAAATATTTGGCAGTGATCCGAGATATTTAGATTTGTATTT
This sequence comes from Ophion ellenae, assembly GCA_963210295.1. NCBI lineage: Eukaryota > Metazoa > Arthropoda > Insecta > Hymenoptera > Ichneumonidae > Ophion > Ophion ellenae. The sequence continues at coordinate 24,103,483 of OY723396.1, read as the reverse complement.
CATTTTAATAGGTGACCTTGAATGACCTTGAACGACTTTGACCCTCGAATGTTTTTTATGCGGCTTGAGGTGCTCCACGAGGTGGTTGAAAAAAAATGTACCATTCTATTTAAAAACGGGGAGGTGACCTTCACTGTGCGTCAGCGTCTCCACCGAAATAAAAATAATTCTTCGCATTTTATGGCCCCCTTCACACCGTTCAACTTTTGTCTGGAACATTTTTTTGTGAGGACGATAATTACCGAGTTGTTTCGGATGGCAGAGATAAGAGGGACACCCTGTATATGTATATGTACAGCGTGGTCCGGAAAGTGACGTCCGCAAGGAAAATCTAGAATGGTGTTGAAGTTTTCATCGTTGCAATGCAATAGAAATTCTTTATTTTTCCACTTCTTTATATTTGTGACTTTCTAAACTGTTTTTTGCAGGTTTAGGTTATGGATCCCTAGTGAGGATCTTTACAAACGTCACAGTGATTTTTGTAGGCTAAATGTGGCAAACGAATTGGGTGGTGTGGAAAAAAAAATTGTTGCATTTTAACGATGCAAATCTCAATGCCATAATCTAGTGCCTCGTACCCATCCGAATCACCTCCATGTATGGTCGACGATCTTTTTTTAGTTCTCGAGAAAAGAGTACTTTTATTTTCTTTTTTCGATTTTTCTTGTAGCATCGTTTGTTACTTTTGTTCTTATTCGTGTATGTACTTTCCTCTTGAAAGTTTTTCAAAGAAATTAGGAGTTATTTAGATGAGTATAAGTAAATTTTTCTTGTCATCTACTGACTGATCCTCGTAACTTCATTTTTAACGAGTTATGCCCAGTTGTAACAGTTGAAAACAGCTCATTTTTAGGATTTTTTTTTAGAAAGTCGTGATGATAAATTTCTACACAAGTTAGGCGTTTAAAACGTATCATCTGAAGAACACTCTTTAATTCATTGTGTCAAAATAATTAATTACAATCGCTTTACAGTCGATTTCAGAAAAGCACCTTTTGGAAACGTCTTTTGCGGTGAGCAATGCACTTCTTAACCAGGTTATCTAATATAAAAAAATCAAACAGACTTTGTTGGTATATGAGTTTATCTTATTTTTAATCGAAGGAATTTCCGAAATATAACAAATAAAAAAAAAACACGTGTTCATAGTGAGAGTGTTGATTATTGCGAAGAAATGACATTTTTCGTTCATGAAATCGAAAGTATACGTCGGAAAGAAATCCTTCGATAAAATACTATATGCTTACATCTAGAAGAAGCCCTCAAATTTTATTTGAAAACTTTGAGAACGTACGTTCGAGAAAAAAGCATTTAAAGTTTCGAACGACGCTCCGAGCTTTGCGACGGGCATCAACATAACAGCCTATAAATCTGTCAATTTTTATCCAATCACCTTGAAATGTTCAGGGAACATTTATAAAATGATGTACTGTCAAAATATAGTACTTTTGAAAGAAGCGATTTTTCGACTGTTACAACTAGGCATAACCCCTTAAAACTTTTTATCAAAATCTAAAGCTTTTACATTAGTCTTCAGTTGGTAATATATTAAATGATTCACGGTGCACTTTAGAACGATAAAATAAGTTTCAAAAATCACGAAAAAAGTATTTACGTACATACATTCCTTTCTTCTCGACAAGTAAAAAAATCATAGAACATAAATGGGGATGATACGAGGCATCGAGGTTTTCCTTCTACGCGTCACTTTTCGGGCCACCCTGTATACCCTTCGATCCCGATTACGTCTTCATCGTATAACGAGTTCCAGCATCACGATCGAACTTTTCATTCAATTCGCTTTCTCAATTCTAGATGTGTGTAATGTGCGTCCGTACATTTATATCTAAGCGTACGCAGTCACTGTGCGTGACGGTGCAATTGTCGAATTAAGATGATTAAAGATATTGGAATGAGCCAACAACTTAGTCAAGAGGGGTGGCTTTTTTCGAGTAGGAATGCTCTTTGTTGTTCTTTCTTTCCATATTGTGTCGTTATTGTTCTTGCATCGGACAATTGATGAACATATACTCTTCTCGTTGCTTTCCCTCGAAGGGTGCGAACGATTTGTTTCGCTATTGGGAACATGACTCGCGGAAAAATAGGATTTTGGTAATTACACGATTGGCAGAAGTTCGTGACGCGACTGTGTCGAAAATTACTTTTGGCATAAATGCCGGGAACGTTATGCAATTCTTAATCGTTTTCTCAAATAATTTCTACGCGAGGTACTGCTGCAAGATTATTGTCACGTCCAATCTCCTTTTTTCAATCGGTTTTCTCATCGCCGTTGCGAAGGTGAAATTGATATTGAGAACCGCGCAGTCCATTAGCCGTTCGAGTGTAGCAGCTATCTTCAAGAGCAAGCTGCATTTCGATTTACCGACCGTTGGTACCATAGAACGCTGTGGGTAAGTGGTAATTTAGATTACCGACGGCCGGTAACGTACCAGCCGAAAGATAGCGTCTTCAACAATAGATGTCGAGCGTCTCAAAGCCCCTGTCGAAGGAGCGACTCCGCAATCCCATATTACCAACGGTCGGTAACTTACCAACCGAAGATAAGTTGATAATCGACCAGCTGTCGGCTCATTACCGACCGAAGGTTAGATTATTACCATCACGATTTCGATTTCACCGTTGATACTGTAGGAATGTTTCATCGCGTGGATGTTTGGCGGGAAAAAAAATCATTCGTGAACGAATTAAATGTGCACCGACGGAATATCACATAATTCAGCAATCATTACGTTCTATATTTCTCACACCGCACGCCGTAAAAAAATGCCTCCCTCTAATAAAAAAAAATCACTTTTATCAATATAGAGTACAGTCAAATTGGACCTCGCTGGGTCTCCAGCGCTGCACCATGCACACCAAGCGTACCGCATCCCAGTATCAATAAAATCCTACCAATGTACCTATAAATGGCGCAATAAATTCGTCCTCGAAATCTCGCGGTCTCGGTGCAATTTTTCCACGGCAATATGCGGTTGAAGTCGCGCACGCCGTAAGATCAGTGTCAAAAGGAGCGATGCGGCAACAGCACCACGAAACCCTTGCCGATCGCTCATGCAGATCCTTCCAAGGCTCCCCCACCGCGTACGAAAACAGTCCTGCGGGACGTGAATAAAAAAATACACGCAATAGATCGATCGATCGCCACCGGAATTCGCTCACCATTCAATTCGAGAATGAAGCACAAAGCAATCGGTCCATCTGGATCCTGGAACAACGAATCTGCGTTACGTGGACTTTCGATCGTGGTTGCGAAACACACATCTTGACTAATGCGCTCGCAACAGGTACGTTCCCCCAACGGCCAGGCCAGGAGATTTCAACTCGTGTACACATGTTGGGGGCCGCACAAAGAAATACACCTACCGCGTAGCCACAATAATGGTCGTCACTCGAATATCTCTGCATACGGCACGATAATTCACAGCGGCCGAGCTCAAGGCCGCGAACTCGGAGCCTGACCTGTGCAACCGGTTTGATCCTAATTCTAGTAAATTACCTGACATCTCGGGACCGAGTGAAAAAAAACAGCCGGAGATTTCGAAATACTAGTTCGGTCAGTATAAACGTCTAGGCTTGGAATCCTCGGAAGAACTTGGGGATGAATAGAAACATGGAGGGATATACGCCGGAGAAAAGGCTCGATGTTTATTTTTGTTTTGTTTTGTTTGATGACTTGTTAAGGCGTTAAGCCACAGTAACGGGTATGAAATCATGTGCGAATTTGACATTTTTTTTCGTACGAAAAAGTGATTCACTCATAAAATTAATTACACATCTATTTAGTATGAATATCAAGCTGGTCGAATATATATATATATATATATATATATATATATTTGATGGCTGACTATTAACAATTTCTTCTGTTTTCTTTTACGCGCTCCGCGGCGTGACATTTAGCATCCACAATTTTTTACCTAGAACAAAAAACAAAAACTATCGTCAATCTACATTAGAATACCTAGAGAAGTACGTACGGAATTAAAAAAATATTGTTTTATTCCAAAGTTGTAGGTATTTGAACTTAAGAAATGAATTTTCAGTGAAAAATTTCGTTATAACGACTCATAAACTGCTCATAAAATGAAAAGTTTTCGATTAATCAGAAATTCCGCACGTACTTCTCTGCGAAATGCAATTAGGAACACAACTTTTAAATTTGAAATGAATCGAGTGAAAATTGTTGAAGTTATTTGTCACGCCAATTGGAAAAAAAGCTGTTCCGAGAAGTTTCGAGTAGTCGGTCATTTTGTACATAAAAAAAATATATATTTTTTCTAACAGCTTGATATTCATACCAAATAGATGTGTAATTAATTTTATGAGTGAATCACTTTTCCAAACGAAAATAAATTGTTAAATTCGCGCATGATTCTATACCCGTTACTGTAGCCTAACGCCTTAACGCTGGACAGTTGAATAATATTGTTAAGGGGGGTTTCTACTTTGTTGATCCAAAAAATCGATTTTTCACCATTTTTTATGCGAAAAATATTAAATATAGAATGTTGTAATTTGGAATGTTTACTAAGCGGTCTTTATTGAATTATCCAAAAATATTCAAACGTTTTTATTTTATGAACAAAAAACTGCACACGTTTTTGGTAAAAAACTAAACTTCCCCTTCGACTGCTCACTATTTCTTTCATTTTTCAATTATTCTTTTTGATTCTAGTTCGACTTATACACAATATTGTACAAAGTAAAAATAAAATGGCGCGTATTCAAAGTGCAAGTCGTGATTTTTGCGAAAAAAATGGGCATTTTTCATTCATCAAATCGAAAGTATACACCGTAAAAAAAATACTTCGATGAAATACTATATTTTTACATCTACAAAGAGCCCTAAAAATTTCAGAAAGATCGATGTAGTAGTTTTTTAGATATTTTGCTCGCCGACTTTGAAAACGTACTTTCGAGAAAAAAGCGTTTAAAATTTTGACCGACACTCCGAGTGTTCCGACCGGCGCATACTATAAATATATTGGTTTTGAAGAAAGTAATTTTCGACATTTACAAGCCGGCATAACTCCTCAAAGATGAAGAGAATTTTAGAAACTAAAGAAGAACATTGCTCTTAAGGGAGGTTTCTATTTTGTTGAACCAAACAACATTCGATAATGTTTTTTGGTCCAACAAAATAGTAACCTCCCTTAAGAGCAAGTATTTTACGACTCCACCATTGGAAACGTTAATGTTCTTCTCTAATTTCTAAAAAAAATTTATCTTTGAGAAGTTATGCCTACTTGTAAATGTCGAAAAATTATTTTCTTCAAAACCAATATATTTTGACAGTACATCATCTTATAAATATGCCCTGAGAATTTCAAGGTGATCAAAATTGGCAGATATAGGCTCAAATATAGGCTCGCCGATTTATAGGTCATGTATACGTCGGTCGGAACACGCGGAGTGTCGATCGAAACTTTAAACGTTTTTTTTTTCTCGAAAGTACGATTTCAGAGTCGGCTAGCAAAATATCTCAAAAACTACTGCATCGATCTTTCCGAAATGTTTAGGGTTTTTCGTAGATGTAAAAATATAGTATTTCATGGAAGTATTTTTTTTACGGTGTATACTTTCGATTTGATGAACGAAAAATGCTCATTTTTCGCGAAAATCACGACTTGCACTTTGAACACGCGCCATTTTTTTTCAATTTGCCATTTCGGAGACTCCTTCGATTAATCCTAGAATAAACTAATGCTAAATACATAGAACATACATACATAGAGTATACTAACAAAATCTGTTTGATTTTTTTATACCAGATAACCTGGATCAGAAGGACATTGCTCACCGCAATAGACTCTTTCGAGAGGTGCTTCCCAGACATCGGCTGCAAATCGATGATAATTAAATATTTTAACACAAAATAATTACAGGGCGTTCCTCAAATGATACTTTTTCAAATGCCTATTTTTTATAGAAATGTATCATTACGATTTTCTGAGGAAAAAAATCCAAGAATTGCCTGTTTTCGACTGTCACAACTAGGCATAAGCCGTTAATGAACACGTGTTTTTTTTTAATTCTCGATAACTCGATGTTCGTGGATAACGTCGAGATCTTTTTTTTAAGACGGAAGCTGTCAAAATAACTTCTTTAAACTGAAAATATAACTACCCTAAATAAATGACGTTTAGCTTATAATAACTTGAGTATAGGCACTTCATTCATTTCAATTTATAGGTCGCAGTAAATATACTTATTTCCATCTCTTGAATACAATCTTAGCATCGATAAATTAAGTGCGGATGATAATGTAAGTAAGGGAATGACTGGATTGAAATTTAAAACGCTTTATAAACCTTCGTAACAAGTATACATACCGCAAATTAATTCCTGACGTCCAAACAAATCGGCCTGGGCAAGCCCATACAACCTGACAAACGATCAAACAGACTTTTACGAGATAATCCTTTTTTTAAATATTATGATTCGCCTATACATCGTTTGGCACATAAAATCTGGAATGCAAATGAAATACGCAATGATAAGTGAATGATAAACATTATTTACCGTTTGTTGATTTCCATGGACGTACAGATCGCGAAGGATGCTGCCGGTTCGCAAACGGGTTTGTCGTACGGTACTTGCCTTGTCCTGACCATGAT
>OY723396.1:23886845-24091845 GCA_963210295.1 Ophion ellenae | reverse complement strand
AAAATTTGTTAAATTCGCACATGTTTTTATACCCGTTACTGTGGCCTAACCCTTTAATAATGATTGAACGGATGTTCAATAATTATACACTTTTTTGAAAACACCAAATTTCGCGGATACTTGATTCAGACGGTCGGAACTTTTTTACATTCCTTTACAGGGGATGCAGGAGCTGACATTTACGGACGAGAGAAAATCGGAACTTGAGACATCGTTGACATCTCTTGTTGTCATATTTTACTGCGCTCATTGACTAAAATTCCAGCGAGATTTATGATCTTTTGTAAGAAACTGTCCTAAATTTTCACGATTTCAATCTTTTTTCTTCTTAAGGGGCTACATCTACTTGGAGGCCTGAAAAAAATGGCCAAATTCAGAATTTTATTCGGGGGTAACAGTTGGGGAAAAAGAAACGCATTGTTTTAACACAAAGCCACATATATTAAATCCTTTAAAAAATCACCAAAGAATACAGAAGAACAACAAAAACATGGTATTTTTTCTGTATTTTTTTTAACTCAAAAGGTACCTATATCAAATGCCTTTAAAAAACACTGAAAAATACAGAAAAAAAAACAAGGCCGTCGGCCGAAAATTTTGTTTTTGCGACGTTTGGCGGTGGACACTCTCCAGCTTAAACGGTCCATGCGAAGTCCAAACACCAAACGGCTTATTCAAGTTAACAACAAATACGAGTCGTTGACGATCGTTGATTTGTAAAATGATTTTTTTTTTTCACCACGTGCGGTAGACGTAGCCCGTTAAAAACGAAGCAGTGGATTTTACGGAAACTTCGAAGTCGAACTTTAATCGGACGTGTCTGTGTCTAAAAAGAATCGGTATCGTTCAACGTTGATCGACAAAAGGATGGACCCACCGTGAACAGGTTCGGTCCGAGAGAAAAGCATCGGGCCCTAGAGATCGAATCGAGACAGGGCCCAATGCCCCGCTCTTCTATCCGAACTGGTTATCTACATATCTCCGAGAATGATTTGTTCGAAAATGTAGAAGCTTCCTCCGACTATCCACTTCATCCAAAGGAAGAAGTTCGAATCACGAAATCAACCAGCCTGCCTTCTCGATACAGAGGCTCCCACTATTTTTTTTCCCATATCTACCTTTCATTCTTGCACCATCCTCTGAACGCCTCTCATAGTATCAATTTATTCAGTGCACCAACCGATTCAAACTATTCGTAACATTGCATATTCAATAATGAAACTCCGCTCCGTTTCCCTATACCCAAATACGAACAGTCAGCCTGCCTCCGATAGTCACGAAACTTTTACTCCTAGTCTTTTTTAATTGACCTTTTTTCATAACCCAATTTCAGATATCATGAAGTGGAGTACAACTTTCTCAGATTATACAGAAATTGCCTGGTAATTGAACATCATTATTACTGCGAATTGAAACACTAATTTTGAATGGAATGGATTTAAAAAAGGTTTGTTGATTTAAGTTTGATTTGATTTGACGAATGATTGATTTGACAATTATCATCATTGATTATCATAACAATTATCATCATTGATTGATTTGACAATTATCATAATTGTCAATCATGATAATTGTATTATTATATTAATAAATTTATAAATAAAACTATTAATTCAAGGGCGTAGGCCTAGTTGTAAAAAACAAAAAATCACTTTTTTTCAAAGCCAATGTAGTTTGATAGTATATCATCTTGTCAGTGTTCCCTGAAAATTTTAAGGTGATCAGATCAAAATTGACAATTGACAAAATTGACAGGCTGTTATATTGACGGCCGTCGGAACGCTCGGAGCGTCGCTCGAAACTTTAAACATTATTTTCTCGCAAGGACGTTTTCAAAGTTCGTGAGCAAAATATCTCAAAAACTCTTGCGTCGATCTTTCTGAAATTTTCAGGGCTCTCTCTAGATCTAAAATATAGTATTTGATCGACCGATTTTTCTCCGATGGATGCGTTCGATTTGACGAACGCAAAATGCCCATTTTTCGTAGAAATCAAGACTCTCACTTTGATCACGCGCCATTTTTTTTTTAATTTGAAATTTCGGAAATTCCTTCGAATAATCATGTGATAAACTAATAGACTAACGAAATCTGATTCATTTTTCGATATTAGATAACCTGTTTTAGAAGGATATTGCTCAGACGTTTTCGAAAAGTGCTTTCCAGACATCGGCTGTAAGTCGATTATAATTAAATATTTTTACACAATATAATTGAAGTCTTCTCCAGATGATACTTTTCCAAATACCTCATTTTTGTAAAAATATATCATAACGATTTTCTTTAAAAACCCCAAAAAATGAGTTATTTTCGACTGTTACAACTAGGTATAACCCGTTAATAGGTCCGGCCCTACATTGAGTGTAGAATTACGTATGCGTGTGTTTATTATGATACTCCTGGGATTCAAATGTTGAGGATCCACACTTCGTAGGTACAAACGTGCGCGTGTATTTGTAATGATACTCCGGTGATTCGAATGTTTAAGGATCAACAATTCGTAGGTAAAAAACTGCGTCTCACCACGGCATATATATATATATACATACATTCAAATTAATACATTGGAGAAGAAACTATTAATGCATTAAAATTATGAATTTAATCCAATTAATTATTCATTTTTAACTATTAATTAAATTTAATTAATTATTAATTTAATTAAAACACTAAAACTATTCATTACAAAAATCCGGTAGCGTATATATATATATATATATATATATATATACACACACGCTACCGGATTTTTGTAATGAATAGTTTTAGTTTATATATATATATATATATATATATATATATATATATATATATGCGCTACCGGTAAAATGTTTCCAAATACTTTGGATAATAGCAAAACTTTCGATCGCTCTGGATAATTACAGAATTATATTAGAATAATAAAATTCGTTTTATTCCTTATTTCACGAAGATACCATATAGCTTGTACAACGAATTATATTATTCTAATATAAGTCTGCGTTTATCAAGAGCTATCGAAAATTTTGCTGTTATCCAAAGTGATTGCAAACTTTCGACCGGTAGTGTAAATATAGCCTATACAATAGATAGGTTATATCACATATATCTCAAACGTCCTCTCTATATGATACTGCAGACATATATATATATATATATATATATATATATATATATATATATATATATATATATATATATATATATATATATATATAATCTAGCCATTGCATATGCTACATACATATAGACTATCTACCACATGCATAGATTATGTTACAGCTGTATCACATACATACCAGGTTTTTATGCACAAAAATAAATAAATAAATATATATGTATATATATATATAAAAATGTGATTTTGAAGACATTGGACTCCGAGGACCGTCCTTGGAACAGCCAGATGAGCTGACAGCATCACATCGATATATACCGGCATGAAAATTTACTTTTCCCATATACGTCTATATATAAGTATAATTTTTCCACAAGTCAGTCGAATAGAACGTCAACCGGACTGCACCAAAGAGTAAATGTGATGTAGCCCCTGCTCCCAACTAGGAGAGCCTGCCGACGGTAGCAGCGACAGCAGCAACGACTCGTGGCCAACCGAATTGATTTAACCGCAGTCAGCGCCGGTCCGCTCGATAAGCCGCATCGATCCACGAGCGCGAGTGCCTTTTTCCAGCGCTCGCTAGATCCTCACGCCGAGCGCGCAATGTACTAACAATCTTGGACGCATGCGCGTAACAAAAAATCTTCGCGCTCTTCTCTCCGGGAGATTTATATCGGAATTTGATTTGAATTGCTGTTGTTCATTTGAAAAATCGTGATTGTAATTCGGGGCATTATTGATCGACGCGTACCCGAAGGGTCGAAGGGCCCGACGAGTTCTCGAGTGAACAATCGCGATGAATAGAAAATGAAGAATCGTTCCGACGTTCGAGTGGAGATTCAGTGATCGAGGAAACGGAGAAAATTGAAATTCGGCGGAGTGGGGAACGTGGATCGGGAGGAAGAATGGAGAATTCGTAATATCGAGGTGAAGGTAAGAGTGTGTCGTGCGGTAATTTTGAAAATGGGGAAAGAATGCGTGTTTTATTATTCTTCGGGTTTTGCTTTAAATATTGTTGGTAAACGGAGGAATAATAAATAATAATTTGTCATATCACGAATGAAATAAAAGTTATTCGTCAAACAAGAATCGTGGGAACTTTATTTGTTGTTCGTGAACGAAAAAATTGTCAATAAAAATGAAAAAAAGATCAATATCGGGTTTTATTTTCAATATTGTTGGTAAACGGGGAACTAATAAACAATAATATATAATATGATAAATTATAAATTAATAAATAATCTTATAAATATTATTCGTCGAACAAAAATCGTGGGAGGGTTACTTAATTTGTTGTTGTAAACGAAAAAATACTTAATACAAATTAAACAAAAGAATAGTACAAAATGAAGAAGCGTTCCGACGTTCGGGTGGAATGATCGAGGAAAAGAAGAATATTTAAATTTGCGGAAAGGGGAATGTGGATCGGGAGGAAGAACGGAGACTTCGTAATATCTCTCTTTTCGGTAATTTACCGAACCCCCCTGTTCGGTATTTTTGAAAATGAGAAAAGTATGTTTTATTGTTCGTTCTGGTTTGATTTTCAATATTTTTGGTAAACGGGGGAATAATAAATAATTACCAATCATTTATAATATGATAAATAATACAAAAATAAATAATAATATATCATATGATAAATAATTCAAAAATAAATAATGACATATAATATGATAAATAATAAATAATAATGAATTATCCAATAAATATTATTAGTCAAACAAGAATCGTAGGAAGGTTGATTTATTTGTTGTTCGTAAACAAAAAAATAGTTATATTGAATAAGAAAGAAAAACTCAGTGACCTTTTCTTCGTCAAATAACAATCGTACAGTTGCCATTTTACGTTTTTGCGGTTCGACAAATTGTCACTGACGTGTATCAGAAACGGCGACCACTGTTGGGGGGCGAGGGGTGAACAGTCATTTTATCTGCAGCTCACATTCTAACTCGTTCGGGTCACATCCTATACAGAGACACACAATATTCCGGAAACACAGGAGGACCTCCTTTCCAGCGTCTTTATACTGTAAAGAGTGAACCTCCAACTCGAATTCGATCATTATCGCAGCCCAATGAATTTGATGACTATTATATATATGACGTATTACATATGACATATTATATATCATTATTTATTTTTGAATTATTTATCGTACGATTTATTATTATTTATCTTTGTATTATTTATCATATTATAAATGATTCTTGATTATTTATTATTCCGCCGCAAGTAAAAATGGAATTCCCTTCTTTCAGGAGGGTTGTGCAATTCACCGATGAACCTCAAAGACTACTGATGCTTTTTTTAAATCAAGCACGTCCAATAGAGGTTGACTGCGGACTTTTCCTAAGACAATATCGTCTGCGAGAAACATTTGAAAAATTAGACAATTTAGCAGTTTCGACAATTTTTAACAGTTTCTTATGAAAAATCGCGAAATCAGCGGGATTTTTATTACCAATTCGTCTTTGCCCAAGACTCAAGAGAATTCAGTATCCTTAATCTTTCATCGATGAACCCTGTTTAGTTATCACGATACATTAAGGGGGGAGGTACCTTTAGGCGAGAAAAGAATTACGGATTTTCATGATTTTTTTATTAAAAAAAAGATTTATTCATCATTTTTTAAACTTGAGGTATGTTTTATTACTACTTTTGGCTGTTACATAATATTTTTTATTATTATCAATGTTTAAAAATGGCGGAGATACGGCATGGTCTTCTAAACGGGTTGCGGCAGATGTGGTCAGACGGCGTGACACGTAGCGTCGGCGGGATTAATCTGAAAAAAAAACCAACGACGATTTTTCTTCCATTTACACTCAAATGCAGAATATGAACCAAGAAAAAGTAAGAAATATTGAAAATCCATTAAATGGGACACTTTGAAAGGACATTGAATTTTACGAAAATATTGCTACATTTTGCAATAAAAAACAATACGTTTTTATTTTCAAAAACATTTAGGTTCATGTTTCAAACAATAAGGTTAGAAAGATTTATGCTAATTTTCATCAGAATCGGTTGATTGGTTTTTTAGCTATACGTCACGCCAGTTTTGAAAGATTAATAAAATAAAAAAAATTCCATGTACATAAAACAGACCCTAAGTCTAAAAAATCGTGGAGAAATCGTTCCTTTTGACGTGGTACCCCTCTCTGGAAGCCCAATTTGAAGGTTCAGAATGATTCATTTTTTGTCGAGTAACACATTGGTCGGAATAAATTAATTGTTTCCCAGCATGTTCTACACATGATTGTGGTTAGAGTGTCATTTTTTCGGAAGAAAATCTTTCAAAGTGTTTATGGTGCTGCAGTTGGAGTTGCAGTCCTCCAGCGGCGAGGCCCGAAACGGCGGGATCTATACCAGGCTCAAATGTAATCTGAAACAAAAAGAAAAAAAAATTTCTCCAAATATATCCAACTAGCTATGGGTTCACGATCCACTTGTCGAAATTTCGAAAAATACGAAAAATGACAGCTTCTCTAAGAAAAACCTCATTTTTCTCTTGAAAAACAGTATGCTGAAGTAATTGTTATTAACAAATGGTTCATCCAATTAAAAAATGCGATCGTGAACCGAAAATGACTACTGTTTGAACGCTAAATGTGTAAATGCACGTCAATAGTGTGAATGTTACTCAAGATACACTGAGAAAAAACATCGTTGATCCAATATCATTGGTGTTATTGAATGAAATTTCGTTGATTCAATTGTAAAATTGTTGGTGTAAATATTCGGACTTATTCGGTCCAAACAAAACGCTATTGACTTTAATAACATGATAAAATTAAAAGTTTTTTTCATTCAAAAGATATATTGTTAGCCGAGAACAATATATTATTGAAACTATCTAAAAATTATCGCGAACAAATTATATAGTTTTAAATACATTTCCTGCAACGAACAAAAAAAACGTTTCAATTCATAACACGAATATTATTGATTCGAGTACACAAAAAAAAATTGAATTTCGCTCGATTGATTCGGATAAAATTTCTATTAAGTAAATATGTTATTTTATTTTTTTTCACCATATCCGATATTGATGTTCAAGTACATTATTCGTTAAAGTATTAATATTTGATTTTGATTAAAAAATATTAAGCGAACGTCTGAATTGGTTAAAAAATTGTGCGAAAATAAAATTTCTTTCAACCAAATCATGGCCGAGCGCCACCGAAATTATAGGTGTGAGGAAACCCGTAGTTCTCGGAGTAAACGCTAGAAGCCGCACGCGCGCTCGTTTCTCGTAAGCGTAGCGCGAACCAAAAATGTACTTAAACGCCATAGAAACTGTAAAGAGTATCGCTGCTTGGCCTGTGGCTAAGAGCAAAGTGTAGTATCTGTTCTTATCAGTTGAATATCTGATATTCTCTCCGTGGATATTCCATTGGATATCTGATATTCTCTCCACGATTATCGTGGATGATCATTCTAATGCTCACTTTTTATTTAAGATTTTAAACAAATTGAAAAACTTACGTTCCATGGCATATTCGTTTCGATGCATTAAAGAAATAATTCTATTGATTATATTTTTGTACGAAATAAAAAATGTTGTAGCAACCGCTTAATTATTTCATCCATACATCTACGGATTGTATATAGAATGATTTCAACAAAATGTAATTTTATTCGAAGGATAATGTAGATATTCAAAGAACAGAAGAGCTTTATCAAATAAAATATTATGTTATTTAAATCAATCACATTTTCCAATATTTTATAGTATTGTAACAATCTCATATATCGGTGGCACTCCGCAGCAGCATATTTACTCGGATCAACCAATTTTTTTTTATTCAATTGTTTTTTTTTTCTCAGCGTATCAATCCCGCCGTGTCAAGATATGCAGTTTCGAGAGAATCGCGTTCAAACTCGACCGATCGCGGTAAACCGCGACGCACACTGTTCCACTAAAATAGGCATAACTTCGTCAGTTTTTAGACTTTCAGGGTCCGGTTGGTCTTAAAATATACTTGAAAGTTCACACTGTAACAATATGCAAAATAAAACGATTTTTTGAAGTTTCCAGGGAGGGAAGCCCTCTTTTAAAAAATCATGAAAATCAGCACACTTTTTCCTCGCCTAAAGGCATCTCCCCCCCCCCCCCCCCCTACGAGGCGAATGCGGGAATCCCCGAAGACCATAATCGCCCGGCCAATTTGCGAAGCATCAGGGATGAGGTGAAAAGGCCTCGTCGGGGCAGAGATAAAGAGAATAATTTCATATTGCAATCGAGTTTCGCGATTCCTCGGAGAACTGTGCGCGGGCAAGCAAAGCTGAGGAAGGCATAGGTACATTGCACGGAATTCAGCGCACAGGGTGCCGGTTTTTCGTTACGCAACCGTTTCGACGACGTTCGCCCACCGCGCCGCTATATGCACATTGTTCAGGCTTGAATCGACAAAATATGCATTGAAACGCGATCACGACGGTATTGCCGAAACGGAAAGCTTGTCACGATCTATTCGGCCGCGTATTTCGGCGTCCGCGAACAAGGAAATGTCCTACTCTTGAGTATACAAACTCTTTTATTGGCACGATGCGTGCGAATATGCCATTAAGTGTTCGGACCTACGATAAAAAAGATAATGACCAATCCCGAGCCTGGCGACAAATACATAATTATTATGTATATCACTATATTGGTATTTATATTAAAGACGAAAAAAAAATTATATCAAGCGTAACGATTTTGATATTAAATGTAATTACAACAGAATAAAAATATATTATTGGTTATGAAACTGACACTGAACTCACAATACTTCTGAGACCTCGGTGTAAAAAGGTTAGAACTCGGGGAAAAAAAAGAGATAACCAGGTGTATCAAGGTAATCCTATAGCTTCCCACTAGTCATACCACTGATCATACTTGAGACTTGTACAATTTATATTTTTAACATGTGCAAAAAAATCATTTGTAATAACTAAAATTTTCCATGTGTAAACTGTTTAATGAATGGTCACGTTTAATTAGAAAAATAAAAAAATTGTTATTCCAACGATTCGCGCAGTATTTCTGGGTTTGATATTTGGCAAGATTGGTTCTATGTCCGTCTCTTTTTACTCAACAAGGCGAGTTTAACCTCCGTGCTTTTCAACGTCGATCTGTCAAAACAATGTCAGGTTGCGGGAAATATAAAGCATTGTATTCGAGCCACAACTGGTAAAAAGCGTAAAAAATTTCTGTCGGCGAAATATGTCGGTTAAAAATGAAATATGTGTGGAAATTCGAATGAGTGAGATGAGGTTACTACAGTCAGTTGTTGCCTTGCTGTCACGTCTCTTTATCGTAGCAAGTGGTAATAAATCCAATACCGGAAGTTCCAATTAAACTTGATATTACATAAAAATTAGGTCAATAAGCGTAATTTTTTTAGACCATTGGATCACTCCAATTGTTGAGTATGTAAATCTGAATATTTTTAAGAATCTGACGGATTCCCATTATTATATACACTTTTGTAACGACCGGAAATTGGTTTTTTGTATGTCGTCTCGGAATTCCTTCACAAAAATACGCAATGTTAATATTTTTTTCTTTGTAATTAGGTTGATAACCGACCCTGAAATTTTACAGAGAAGATAATTAATATATTCAGTGAAGCTCAAAAAAAATTATGAAAATCCTATGAATTGAAGCCTGGCGATAGGATTACCTTAAACGGGTTAGACTACTTCGACGATCCGGAAATAAATGTTATTTAAAAAAAATGTTGAAGGAATAAATAAAATGATTGAAAAATCGTTTGGACATTTATTTGTATCCACGTTATTTGTTCACATTTATTTGTATTCAATTGTATTCACGTTAACAAAGCTATTTACGAAATTTCATAAAAACGTATCAATGATTAAAGAAGTTACAAGCAATCGGTCAATCGATCAAGACGGTGTACTTGCTTTTGGCCACCCGGTTGATCTAAAGCAAAAGGATCGAGTTTTTTTCTTAAAATAGATCATATTCGCTAAGACTTGACCGAGTTTTATTTTGTTATCGTACTTCGATGATAAAAAAAAAATTAGTGAACATTTTTTCTAGATTTTCCGAGGAAAAAGCATATCATTATTGTCAATAACTAATGAAAAAAAAATCTTAAGAAGAATAACGTCTGTCAAGACTAAACTACGATTACATTAAATAAGTGTACCAAATTTCAAGTCAATCCGTTTATGAGATGTCGAGAAAACGTGTACACCGTTTGGGCAAACAGAGTTTTAAAAAACGTGTTCAAAGTTTCCATCGTTGTAATCATAAGTTTACCTTCAACCTGCGATTACTGCACCATATATTGGACCTTCATCTTCAATTTGAGTTGCCTCAAGTAACTATCGATATTTTTTTTCACGTCCATAGTCACGGACTCCGTCTCAAATAGCAGACCGAATTTAATTTATATGATCCTCAAAGCATGTGCACTGTTTAAGGTTCGAACACAGATACACCATATCCGTATCATGTACCTACCAACACAAATGTGAGAAATAAAGTATGACTGTGATCAATCGCAGTAACAATCCGCAATTTGACTCTGTATTAAAAAATATTCCTTTCTGCCGTTCGCGAGATTATTGTTAGAGAAATGGTTTTTGTAACACTGCGATAACCTCTGCTGCTTGCAATTCGTCATTCATTGTGCAGAAATCCACATTTCGAATGCTCGTTTCTTTACGATCTGTGCTTAAGTGAGGACACCACTGTGACTCGCCGAAAAAGGTCGTTTTTTCGATTTTTTTAGCCTACTGGATTATTTATTTGGGATTTGGAAAAAAAGTATGTTATAGAGCATCTATCAAACCTATTTCACGTGAATTTTTATTAAAAAAAAATTCTAAACTAACGACATTATTGAGGTATAATAGGGCCTCTGTATAAAAAAGTGCTCCAACGGCTGGATCGATAACTTGACATTGGTTGGTCCGAAAAATTATAATAAAAAACTTTTTTAATCTATATAAATGTAGTTCTCGTTGTACGTAGTCGTCTTTCAAAAAATAAATTTCTCATAGCGTGGCGGGTGATGAAAAATAAGATGTAATTTTGGCGAAATTTTTAGTTATATTCGGACCTTAAAAAATACTAAATGAAAAAACCACTACGTGCAACGATATCTACTGCGATTAAGGAAATGTATTGTTTTTTAATATTGAAAATCGGACAATTATAACTAGAGTTATGATTCCGACCAGGTCGAAAAAAGTCGTTTCGAGAAAGACGCGTTTGAAAGTTTTCGTATACGTAAATCGTCGCGCTGCCTGCTCTCACAAAATCGTCTATAACTTGGTTAATTTTCAATGTTTTAACTTGGAAGTTTTTTTCACCTATTCTTGAATATGTATACCTACGTTGACAGAATGCACAAAAATCGATTTTTTTACCCGTCACGGTGGGGTCCCCTTTTAAATTTATCCGAAAGCTTGACGGAATGATTTACCACAATTAAAATTATATTTATCGCTGATGCGTGCTAAGCGGTCAGGATTTTTTTTTGTATGATCGCAACTTTGATAGGAACAGTAATTATAAACTTGACAGAAATAGTCAATCATAAACTTTATAGGAATAGTTAATTACAAACTTAGTTAATAGTAATTATCAATATGATAGGAATAGTCAATTATAAACTTGGTTAATAGTAATTATCAACTTGATAGGAGTAGTTAATTACAAACTTAGTTAATAGTAATTATCAATTTGATAGGAATAGTTAATTATAAACTTAGTTAATAGTAATTATCAACTTGATAGGAGTAGTTAATTACAAACTTAGTTAATAGTAATTATTAACTTGTTAGGAATAGTTAATTATAAACTTAGTTAATGGTTGATTATAAAGTTAGTAATTATTCTCTACATTTCGGACATTGAAACCATACCTGAAAAATCGATTGTTTTTGAGTTATTCAATAAACAATTTTTCTTTGTATTTCAACCATTTTTTTGGAATGATCGCAGCTTTGATAAGAACAGTAATTATAAACTTGATAGAAATAGTCAATCATAAACTTTATAGGAATAGTTAATTATTCTTAATTAATTATTAATAGTTAATTATTAATTATTATAAACTTAGTTAATAGTAATGATCAATATGATAGGAGTAGTTAATTATAAACTTAGTTAATAGTAATTATCAACTTGATAGGAATAGTTAATTATAAACTTAGTTAATAGTAATGATCAATATGATAGGAATAGTCAATTATAAACTTAGTTAATAGTAATGATCAACTTGATAGGAGTAGTTAATTACAAACTTGGTTAATAGTAATGATCAACTTGATAGGAGTAGTTAATTACAAACTTAGTTAATAGTAATTATTAACTTGATAGGAATAGTCAATTATAAACTCAGTTAATAGTAATTATAAACTTGATAGGAATAGTAGTTATAAACGAGGATTTTTTTTCACCTTGAATCCTAGTTGCTCGGGCACCCAGTGAGGTGATTTAAAAAACGGTCAATAAAATTACAAAGGTCGCGAAGGTCACGCACAGGACGAGTTGATGCGAAGTGCAAACTAAACATTGAAGGACATGATCACAGAATAATTCTTAATGGCTTTTTAACACGCCGGTGAATTGCGTCTCGCGAACGATCTTCGGGCTATCAACGGCACACAACACAGACGTGAAAAGACGCATTGAGATTCATTGTAACATTCGGGGTTCCAGGACGCCAATTTGTCTGAGCGTTTTTTTTTCCTCTTAGTCGTCGTCTCTGCGTGACAGCGTTGACTTGGTCTCTCCTTTCAGGAAGCGATTTTGTCGATGCAGCTGTCGCTAAATGAGCATGATAAGTTACAATGGATTGTAATACGAGATCTGACCGTGACGGATATCTATACGTGTACAGGGTGTCCCAAAAGTGGACGATGAAACGAAGTGAGGTGACAGGGTGGTTGTCCAATTATCGGTGGCCCTAGAACTGCTTCGATTTTCGTATTTTTTTTTCTGAAATCGTCTAAGACATCCTCTAAAAATCAATTTCGAAAAAATTGTTGGTCGTTGAGTAGTTTTTTTGTTTAATAAAATTATCGCGACGGAGGCATGCTTTTAGCAAAGTAACTTCAGAGACTGCTTACCTTATGTTTAACCCTTCGTAACTCAACGAATTAGATAGTGAACAAATTTTAATCAACCAATTAAACAGAAAAAATGTATAGTTGACTTTATAGTAGGTTTTGATAAAAAATTTCAAAATTAAAAGCACGTATTATTAAGTTTTTGAAAAGTTTAATCAGGGGGCTAGTTATAAAGTTATAAATAAAGGGAGTATGACGGACATGTTACATAGTGTCATAACATTCCTTTATAATGTATGGAACGCTTTAAAACAATATGCAATATGGGATTTTGTGAGCATTTTGATGGTTTGTTACAGAACTGTCACACGGTGACATAAAGCATTGAAACAAATCGATTATGAAGACTCTGCGGTTCACGAATTTTTTCAGTTGACTTGTAAGTATTGCTGACAGAAAAAAACGTACTACAGAGAGTTGACCAACTGTGAGAAAAAATGATCCATTTAGTGCACATTTTAATACCGTTCAACCCATAGACTTATTAGGAACAAATTGTGTGGGTGTATATATATATATATATATATATATATCAGGTGTGGTAAAAAGAAATCCATTATTTTTGCCTTCAGTTTCATGCAAAAATAGAGGATTTCTTTTAACGACACCTAATATATATACAGTGTGTCCTGTTAAGAATGTTAATTTCATGTTATGTAAATGAATTTATGTTAATTTTTGGAAAAAATCATCTGGTTTTGGTTTTTCGCATGCCATTTCTACAAATGATATGAATCGACAATAACTAAGCAACTTTTTAAAGTAGTTGGCACGATATGCGTAGTACATTTTTTTTACACCGCAGGCTATCAAAGTCAGATGTTCGAATTTGTTTGTATAAAAATTCTCTGCATAAAATCTTTTTTCATAAAGTTTTCTCAACATTTAAGGTTAAAAAGAAGACTTTACCAGATAAAACTAATAACCAAGAGTATTTTTTACAAAAACCGTGGAAAAAAGTTTTCATTCGTAGAAATGGCCTGCAAAAAATCAAAAGCAGATGATTTTTTAGTAGGACATGATCTGACCTATCGACAATTACAGGATTATCCATTGATAACAGGACACACATATATATATATATATATATATATATATATATATATATATATATATATATATATATAGACAGCTCTGCCCCGCCTAATTATATAAATGCAGCAATACAGTAAGTAGTTACGCTTTATCTTTATAGACCTGCATAATTTCTTTTCCACCTTCACCGAGATAAAAACAAATCGTATTCGGAGTCTCAAAGACGATGAACCGTACATGTCTAAAATTTGCTCTAAAATCGCTAACTAAAAAAGATCCATATGCATTTTCTGCCTGAATTGCATTGAAAAATCCATATGCATTCACTGCCAAAAAAGATCCACATGCAGAACACAATCCCCCTACGTTTTAAAATAACGATCATTATCTTAAAAAAATACGAACCGATACATTTTTTTTTAATTTTTTCACGTGCTAGATACATTTTGAAAAATGAACAATCCTCACGAAGCTCGCTAAATTCAGAAGGCCAAATTGTAGTCCGAGGATAGGTAAAGGAGAAAAGTTGATTTTGTTTAAACTGCCCTGCAATAATATCATTCACAATGGGTGTGAGTTTGTACACGGGGATTTACATAATTTGCTTTCGACAACGGGCAGATTGAGAGTGCCCGAAAAAAAGTCAACGTGCCCGCACGTTTGTACGTGCGTGTATACGCGATTTCTTTCCCGCGGCTTTCTCGGCTTCGCTCGGACATTACGGATCGGCCGCTTACTCAACGTGTTATTCAACATTTGTATGTATATAGGCCGGGCATAGGCTCCAAACATCTGGAATTAAATTCCGGTTGGCGGGAAACCGCACAAATTGGGTTTAGAACCGTCGGCAAGGCTGATTCGGGCTTTGAATCGAAACAATTTTCGAATCGTCTCCCACAATTTTTGATGCATTGATTTTCTTTTGATTTTTTTCGTAAATTTCCATAAATTGTAATATGTATTTAATTGCTTGTGAATAGAATATGAGAACATTTTATCAATCGATAGTTGTAGATGGGTGAGGGGATCTTCCTTGTTAAGGGGGGAGACCCCTTTAGATGAGAAAAAAATTACTGATTTTCCTGATTTTCTTTTTTACAGGAAAGATTTCTTCATAATTTTTTAGACTTGGAGTATTTACTACTTTTGGATGTTACGTGGTAGTTTTTTCGTCTTTAAAAATGGCGGATGTATGGCACAGACTTCTAAACGAGTTGCGGCGGATGTTGTCCTGCGGCGTGACACGTAGCGTCGGCGGGATTAATCTAAAAAAAAACAACGAAGATTGTTGTCTCATTGACGCTCATACGCAGAATATGGACCATGAAAAATGGAGAAATGTTGAAAACCGATTAAATGGTGCCGTTTGAAACAAGAAGATTGAATTTTCCGCAAAAGTAACTACACTTTGCATTAAGAAAATACTTATTTTTTTATTTTCAAAATCACTTAGGTTCATGTTTTAGACAATGAGGTTAGAAAGATTTATGCCAAATTTTATCAGAATCGGTCGATTAGTTTTTTGGCTATACGTCACGTCAGTTTTGAAAATGCACTTAGAAAACCGTGCCATAAAACCGCTATTTTGAAAGATTGATAAAATAAAAAAAATATCATGTAACAGCCGAAAGTAGTAATAACACATACCCTAATCTTCCCTTAAAAAAAAAATCATGAAAATCATCAAATTCTCTTCCTTCCCTAAAGTATCTCCCCCCTTGAGCAGCGTTGGCCCAGGCCAATAATTGGATGGGTGACCGCTCGGCCGCGTACTGGTACCCTAACCAAGTGGGAGGCAGTTTTATCCAGTTTCCGAAGGTAAACACAACGGGGGCGGGTTGAAATTCCAAACTTTGAATGATCAGAACGCTCAAAACTCCGAAAGAATACTATCCCGAAAAATCAAAACTCCGAAAGAATTTTACACGAAAGACCAAAACTCCGAAAATCTTAATACCGTCAAAATAATTCGCCCATGGAAGATTCAGAAGTTTCAAAATTTTTTATGAATCGACGAATTATTTCAAGATTTTTTTTTTATTAAAAAGTGATTTTACGTCAATTTTGGAATTTGTCCAGACAATGTTACACGTTCTGCATCATTTACAGTCAACTGTGTAGACTTTCGCTGGCATGATCTTGACGAACCTTGTAATTTCAGAACATTAAAATTAGGAATTTTAATCCGTCGGTGCATTCAAAGTTCGGAATTTCAACCCGGCCCTCATGTCAAGATCATGCCAGCGAAAGTCTACACAGTTGACTGTAAATGATGTAGAACGTATAACATTGTCTAGACAAATTAAAAAATTGACGCAAAATTACTTCTTAATAAAAAATTGTTTTTTTAATAATTCGTAAATTTATTGAAAATTTTTAAACTTTTAAAACTTCCATAGGCGAATTATTTTGACGGTGTTCAGATTTTCGGAGTTCTGAGCGTTCTGATCATTCAAAGTTCGGAGTTTCAACCCGGCCCTATTTTGAATTTCGGAATATTGAAATTCCAACACACAACTGAAAACTCAGTGGACCAGTGCCGCCTTCATGGGCACAGGTTTCCCACAGTTTCCTTGTGCCCTCGTGCAAATGCGACACGGTAGTGCATTGGGAAACGAGTCGATGTGGGCGACACTCTGAGGGATCTATAAGAAACTGGAAATAGTGAAGTGACAAGTGTGGAGTAAAAGTGAAAGGGATGGGAGAATAAAAGCACGCAAGGGCATGCGAAGAAAAATTGGAACGGTGATCTACTAGAAGCCGAGCGCCTCTGGAGACCAAAAAACAGGTCGATTTTCAATATTTTGTTCCTGATGACAGTATTGGGATGACAAGGTCGGCATTATACACATAATTAACGGGTCATGCTTAGTTGTAACAGTCGAAAACAGCTCATTTATTTATTTATTTTTTAATAGAAAATCGTAATGATACATTTTTTTAATTAGGTACTTAAAAAAGTATCATCTGTAGAACACTCTCTATTTTTTTTTGTGTAAAAATATTTAATCGTCATCGATTTTTTTATTCATTCATAATTATCATTCGAATTTCGGAAATATCAAATTTAAAAAAAATTGCGCGTGTCAAAGTGAGAGTTTTGATTATTGCGAAAAATGGGCATATTTCATTAATCAAATCGAAATTATACATTGGAAAAAAAATCCTTCGATCAAATACTATATTTTTACATCTAGAAAAAGCGCAAAAAATGTCAGAAAGTTCGAAGCAGTAGTTTTGGAGATATTCCAACTCATCGACTCACCGACTTCGAAAACGTACTTTCGAGATAAAATCGTTTAAAATTTCCAACGACGCTCCGAGCGTTCCGACGGGCATCAACATAACAGCCTATAAATATGTCAATTTTGATCCGATCACGTTGAAATTTTCAGGGAACTTTTATAACATAATATACTGTCAGAATATATTGGTTTGGCAAGAAGTTATTTTTTGACTTTTCCAACTAGGCATTATCCCTTAATACCTAGCCTTGTCAAAATCGAGTTTTTTAAATTGAAAAATATCGATAAACAACGAAGTTACTATTTTAACTAAGGGCCAGCGTTGCTGCAGGGCTAAACGGTATCGGTGGTTCTGGCAACTAGAGTAATCCAAATTGAAAAAGTGTAAAAACACTTTTTCTTAAAGAATTTTTTTAAGTTGTTATTTTAATCGAAAATTGAACTTTTTGCTACGGCAAGCCAGTTCCATCATTAAATTTTTTTTTTTAAGTATCCGGTCATACAAAAGTTATATTATCGTACTTTTAGTATGGTCATACAAAAGTCATATTACCATACTAAAAGTACGATAATATAACTTTTGTATGACCGGAAACTTTTTTGAAATTTTGAAAATCATAGAACTGACTTGGTGTAGAAAAGAAAGTTCAATTTTCGATTAAAAAAAAACAACTTTAATCAATTGTTATTATCAAATGGATAAACATATTTGAAAAACCATCCAGCCATATGATAGAAAAAGTTATAAACTATGCTCCGTCCGAATTTGAAGTAAATCGAACAAATAAATTTCGAGCTACGACTTACACCGTTTCGCGATACATAGTTTCGAGAAAAACGCAAAAAAAGGGTACATCGCAGCATGACGGTGCGCCGTGGGCCAGTGAGCGATCTGACCCCTCAAAAAAATCGTCACCCGGTCACTTTTGAAATTTTCACAACACCTTGATAGCAAATCAACCCTTCATTGACACATTTATATTTGGCCACGATTTTTACACCCTAAGTCAATTTGACCCAGTGAGTACTTCATCCACCGGTCATTAACAACCCTTCGGTCGGTTTTTATTTTAAAAAATCAGGGATACCCTTCAATTATCTCTCAATATGTCTGCCTAATTGAGACTCGGAAAGTATAAAATTGAAGTGTTGAAAAAAAATTATTAAAAATTTCAAATTTTGGGGAAGTGAGCCTCTTTCTCCAAATTTGTCCGGATCAAAATGACCCAGAGTCAAGATAAGATTGAAATTAAGGCTCTAGACTACAAAAATAAAAATATACGAGAAAAATGGTGTTTTCCAAATTTCAAGGTCATGCAGACCTCTCAAATCCAGCAGAGGCATTCAGGTGTTTCGTTTCTCGTCACTCACCCTGCGCACATATTCAATCAGATTCAGTATTTGGCAAACCACCTCCAATCCTGACATTTCGCGTACGGAAAAAATATTCTCCACACCGTTGAATCTCGTCGTACGAATGCACACGAGGACCCGAGACGCACATCGCGATGCTCCTCCAGCACTCGGGATGCTGACGGCGTACAAAAGTTCCTCGCATCTCTCCGTGGAAAAAAAAAGAGCCTTGAATCAGCCAATCGCCAATTCTCGCTGACTATATTTTTGCGCCGTCATCCGACATCGAGCGAATAGGAAAAGAAAGAGAACACAGTCCGTATGCCGAATCCGAGTTAACGACGCTTCCGACCTTCGGATTTTGGGCGGCTCGGACGTTCGAAAAATGCCCTTGTGTGATTTTTTATTCTCGTGCGCGCGCCTCGCCCTGTTCTTTTATTCATTTTTTTCGCAGCCTACAACATTGCCTTGGCAGTTGTAGGAGGCACATGGTTCGGCTTTGATATCGATACATTCAAGGGGTGATTAACCTTTAAACGAGGAAAAAGTTGCTGATTTTCATGACTTTTTTTTAAAAGGAAATGTTTCTTCACTGTTTTTGGGACTTAGGGGTCGGTTTACATGGTATTATTTATTTTTTATCAATCTTTAAGAATGGCACGGTCTTCTAAACGGCCTGCGGCGGATGTTGTCAGACGGCGTGACACGTAGCGTCGGCGGGATGAATCCGAAAAAAAAAACAATGAAGCTTTTTCGCTCATTGACACTTATACGCAGAATATGAACCAAGAAAAAGTGAGAAATGTTGAAAATCGATGAAATGGTACGTTTTGAAATACAAAGATTGAATGTTCCGAAAAAAATGGCTACATTTTACAATAAAAAATAGTTTTTTTCTAAAAACATTTAGGTATCATGTTTTAGGCAATGAGGTTAGAAAAATTAGTATTCAGAGTGGGAAATAAGTTAAGGTAGTTGTAAGAGAAAAAATAGAATTTTGTAAAAAAAAAAACTTGTTAAAAAAGTTGTGCCAATAAAACTCGATTTGATTGATTGGTTACAAAGATTTATACCAAATTTTGTCAGAATCGGTATATTAGTTTTTTAGCTATACGTCACGCCAATTTTTAAATTTCGTTTAGAAAATCGAGCCATACCTCCCCCATTTTTAAAGGTTAATAAAAAAGAAAAATACCATGTAACAGCCAAAAGTAGTAATAAAAAATACCCTAATTCTCAAAAATGGTAAAGAAATCTTTTCTTTAAAAAAAAAAAAATGAAAATCAGTTAATCTTTTCCTCGCTTATGCCTTTAGGTATTATACGCATAGCGTCTTCAGGATTAATCTGAAAAAAAACCAACAAAGATTTTTCTTGCATTAACACTCATACGCAGAATATGAACCAAGAAAAAGTGAGAAATGTTGAAAATCGATTAAATGGTACGCTTAAAAAAAAGATTGGATTTTTCCAAAAAATGGCTACTTTTGCAAAAAAAATCCTTTTTTTATTAATTTTCAAAAACATTTAGGTTTATGTTTTAGACAATAAGGTAAGAACGAATTATACCGAAATTTCAGCAGAATCGGTCGATTAGTTTTTTAGCTATACGTCACGCCAGTTTTGAAAATTAAGTTTAGAAGACCATCCCAATCTTCCGCCATTTTCAAAGATTAATTAGAAAAATACCATGTAACAGTAATAAAACCTACCCTAAATCTCAAAAATGGTGACAAAATCTCTCGGTTGAAAAAAAAAAAACATGAAAATCAGCAAACGAAAATGTTCGACAAAAGACATCTGCCCCCTTAATTGCCAAACTTGTCTCGTGGTCGAAGCGCTGGCGAGTCGATCCCACAGTTCTTCAATTTGCAGACAACCACCACCCCCGCACCCCCTACCAACCGCTTTCATTTAGTCCTGATGTACTATAGAGACAGAGGATATTC
Source organism: Ophion ellenae (assembly GCA_963210295.1). Taxonomy (NCBI): domain Eukaryota; kingdom Metazoa; phylum Arthropoda; class Insecta; order Hymenoptera; family Ichneumonidae; genus Ophion; species Ophion ellenae. The sequence continues at coordinate 24,071,070 of OY723396.1, read as the reverse complement.
AGTATCAATTACAAAGGCAAAGATCGAGGACGTACAGCCTGTTTTTGTGTCCTCGTTGCAGTCTCGACGAGAGAAGAGCTCGAAGTATGATGAATGGCGAACAATCGCTGAAAAAAAGAATCCGTTCTCAATGCTCCCATGCGTTACACATCATTTCAACGTCTGCCTTGAATGGTCAACTTTTGTCCGATATTTCGTCAAACCGCTGTAGTACATTTTCTCCTGTCAGCAAAACTTACAAATCAACACAACATTTTTACGCACGAAGACGTGTTCGCGAACGATTCTTTTTATTTGACAAAAGACAACAAGACTGATAATGGCACCCTTGTTGAGGAGGTGCATCCTTCAGGACCATGCTGGGAAAAAATCAAGCGCACGACTCATCACCTCTTTAGTAAAATTTTTACAGGGTGCTAGGCAATTCCAGAGGATAATAGAAAAAATTGAAACAATTTTTGCCTCATGAATAATTGGATTTTCACGTGTAGTTTTCCGAACGGCCTAAAAGCCTGACTTTCTTCAATCTTTTTCAAAGTTGCTCATGTTTTTTGATCATATATTTTGAGTACGTGGCATTTTTTTCAGATTTTTATCGGCTCGCTAACTCGGCTAACTCAGAGATAAGATTTTGAACGTGATAAAATTTCAAATGATCGTATCGTAGTGATCTTCTCGTCGTATGAAAAAATGTCCTCTACAGAAAAGATGCGTTTTTCTGTGAACTATTTTGAAAAAAAAAATTCAACATTTTCCAAATACTATAGCACTATTAAAAAGGAAGTTTTTTCATTTTTCAATTTTGTAACTTCAATGACTAGGTTGATCCTGCTGAAATTTACACTGAATTTTCTTTTATTAGTGTAAAACAACATGTGTAAGTTTCATTCTGGGCTGGACTTGCGTTCAGTCAATATCGTCGTCTTAAATTTAATGGGAAATTGGTTTGTTAAATAACTCGGCGATTTACAATTTTTAAGTAAAAATGGCGATGACTAAACTTGTAGAAAATCGAGTGCTTTACAACTTTGGTCATTACGGTTTTGTCTCTACCATCAATATTTTTCGAATTGGACCAAAAAAAAGCGACTATAGCATGATCTCGTTCATTTTTAACTTCAGGGCATAAACAAACATAAACAAACTTGTAGAGATTAAAATTCTCGACAATTTTGGTCTCTACCTTTTTTTCCTAGAATCAATATTTAAGGTCGTACGCCAACGGTAAAAAAACGAAAAGTGTGAAAATACTTCGTGAACCATTCGCTCTTTTCTCGAGCAAATTTTATTTATATTTACCTAATTTCTCCAAAATAAAAGAATCCCAAAATGGGGGCAAGATGATCCGGGGAATCATCTTGTCCATACTCCAGGGATCATCTTGGATACAGGGGTGTCCAACATGATCCTTGTGTAAGGTTTCAAAAAAGGAAATATTTTTATTGCAACCCTAATAAACTGAATATTCCGAATATGCCAATCGTCAGATAGATAAATGTGCCAGTAGTAAACGCTCCAGATCTTGATTATGTTGAATATCTTGGAAATCACGAGCATTCTCCCTTAGAGGGATCATCTCGGACACCTTGCCCCTATTGTCACTTTGATCAGAAATGACGTCAGCCATCACCTCACGTCGGTTCGCCGTTAATTTTTGAAACACCCCCGATCACCCCTCCCTTCGATCCGCATCGATATAGAAATAATCCAAGTGTACGAGAGACGCGAGATATTTAGCAACAATTACGAAGTCGTCGACCGAGGACGTGCACATCGCGTACGTTCGCATCGCTGGCTCAACGAGAGAAGAGCTCGCGGGCTACGATGCGCGGCCCGATTACTCTGAAACTTTGATTGCGAAAAGCGAGAGTGGGTATTACAAATAGTATCACTCGGTTCGCGGAGAAGAAGGGGTAGCTGGACTGATTGCACTTCCACACCGAGTTGTGAGCAACTAGTAGTCCAAAAAAGGAGACTAAAACCCAGCACTTTTTAGCGTAGAATATGAATTTTTGACTGAACGTAGATGGTTGCATACTGAAAGTAACCCCAATGAAATTTTGCCCCTCAACTCGCCCCAATCGTAAGAAAGAGGGGTTAAACTTAAAAATCGCCGTATCTCGATAACTAATAGCCCAATGAAAGAATACTTCAAACAAAAGTTGTTTGGAATAATAAAATACGTATAAAGTTATCTAACGTCCAATCCCCTATCTTTGAAAATAGCGGCACAAAAACACCGTCAACCCCGAATTTTCGAATCGTTTTTGTGCCGCTATTTTCAAAAACAGGGGTTTTGACGTTAGATAGCTTTATACGAATTTTATTATGCCAAACAACTTTTATTTGAAACTTTTTTAAATCGGGCTATTAATTATCGAGATACGGAGATTTGTAAGTTTTCAACCCCTATTTCGTAGGGTTGGGGCGAGTTGAGGGGCAATGTTTTATTGGGGTTAGTGTCAGTATGCAACCATCTGTGTTTGGCTTTTTTCGGATACATACAACGGGGCCGGGTTGAAATTCCGAACTTCGAATTATCAGAACGTTCCAAACTCCGGAAAATATACTACCCCAAAAGATCAAAACTCCAAAAGAATTTTATACGAAAGACGAAAACTCCGAAAACCTGAACACCGTCAAAATAGTTCGGCTATCGAAGTTTTTAATGTTTCAAAATTTTCAATAGATCGACGCATTGTTTCAAGAATTTTTTTTATTAAGAAGTGATTTTACGTCAATTTTGAAATTTGTCTAGACAATGTTATACGTTCTACATCATTTAGTCAACTGTGTAGACTTTCGCTGGCACAATCTTGACGAATCTTGTAATTTCGGACCATTGAAATTAGGAATATTAAACCGTCGGCGCATTCAAAGTTCGGAATTCCAACCCGGCCCTCATGTCAAGATCATGCAAGCAAAAGTCTACGCAGTTGACTGTAAATTATGTAGAACGTATAACATTGTCCAGACAAATTTCAAAATTGACGCAAAATCACTTCTTAATAAAAAAAAATTCTTGAAATAAATCGTCGATTTATTAAAAATTTTGAAACTTTAAAAACTTCCATTGCCGAATTATTTTGACGGTGTTAAGATTTTCGGAGTTTTGGTCTTTCGTGTAAAATGCTTTCGGAGTTTTGATCTTTCGGGGTACTATTTTTTCGGAGTTTTGAGCATTCCGACCATTTAAAGTCCGGAATTTCAACCCGGCCCCATCTTGAATTTCGGAACATTAAAATTCGGAATTTTAAACCGTCGGAGCATTTAAAGTTCGGATTTTCAACCCGGCCTCATACAACGTTCACAACACTGGTCGCTAATTGGGGTCGTTCTCCACGCGCCGTTGTAAACAAACGTACAAAAGGACGTGATAATAATTTTTATTCTTCGTGTTTTTACATATTCTTGAAGGATCAATAAACATGTGTGGAATATTTCAGAAAGAAAACTGGAACAGTTTAAAGGTTATTCCATCCTAAAAATCCCCTCCGAAACAGTGTATTAAATTGACTGTACCTGATAATGAAAGTTTCATCATTATTCTTTTTCTACGTGCAAATTTACTTATATTCAATATCCTAACTTTAATAGGCTTCGGGGATATGGGTACATATATTTATATATATAAAGAAAGAATATTTTCAGCCCGCGCATATATATATATTTATATATATATATATATATATATATATATATATATATATATATATGACCTTGAACGACTTTGACTCCCTAATGTTTTTACGCGGCTTGAGGTGCTCCACAAGATGGTTGAAAAAAAAATGTACCATTCCATTTTAAAAAGTGAAGATGACCTTCACTGTGCGTAAGCGCCTCCACCGAAATAAAAAAAACTTGGTCGCATTTGATGGCCCCCTTCACACCGTACAACTTTTGTCTGGAACATTTTTTTGTGACGTCGATAATTACCGAGTTATTTCGGGTGGCAGAGATAAGAGGGACACCCTGAACAAACCGCCTCTGGTTCAATTGGGAAGAGTAACCCATAAAAACCCATAAAACGCAAGGGTATACGTTGAAACGCAGGAAATGAATAATAATAATAAGAAGAAGAAGATCGAGCTTACATTTATAAAAATAACAACTTAGCATTTATAATAATTAACAATAATAATATTGAGCATGGGGACAATTTGCTATCATGAGGACTGGTCCTCGAAGTCAGATGCCTCCAAAATCACCGTTCCTCATATATATATATAAATTTATATGCATATGCGTATGGTTGAAAAAATCTAGTGTATTGGAAACAAGGCTCTCACTCCTGTCATGCCTGCGATGCACTCGTGGGTCTATATGATTGTGTATATATATATATATATATATATATATATATATATATATATATATATATATATATACACACACACACACACACACACACAATCATATAGACCTACGAGTGCATCGCAGGCATGACAGGAGTATCCATAGCGAATGTACGTTGTCTCTTACAATTAACGCTCGGCTCGTTGTTCGAACGAAATGGATATGTGGGTCAGTGGAAAGTAATTTCGCGCTTAGGAGCGCGTGCCACGTGCACACGGTCAACGTATTGAGGCAACGCGACCGCGTATCGTTCAACACATCGCGAGAATCCACGTATGTCGATCAAAGCCAATGTTACACCCTTCGCAACAGCGATGCAGTATATCGTGTTTTTTTTAGGTTTTTTTCCTTTATCCCATTTTTCGAAAAAACGTACGACGATTGCAAAGGGCTATCAGAGGTGATTGAGGAGAGGGAAAGATCGATTGTGATGACGATGCAATCGAAAAGTCACAACGTTTATGGCAGTTTGGAAAATCAAACCTGGCTGGAGAAATTATTCTGGAGCAAAGGTCCAAGGCTTCTGGTATTATTCGACGTATATAGAGGTCTCTGGTTAACCTGACATTTTTAATTGCGCGCCATTGTTTGTGGTGGCCAACATAGAGTACTAATTATCGACAACTGGCATCAGGAAGCATTGAGGTCTAGTCATGGAGAATTACACGATCGAGGAATGTCAGGTTATTTTGAGACACCCTGTATAACGATGATTGGATAGAAATCCAATCATTCGTAGATTGGCGAATCGCCAGATTGCATTTCTCTTTGCAGTGAAATCGAAGCATCCAATTGATGAAAAAGACGGGAGAATATTTTTGTCGGGCGAGAGGGGTAGAGAGAGAGAGAGAGAGTTCGATTTATTTCGCGGCCATTGTCAGTTGCTGGAAATGTCAAAGGTCCGCCTGTTAGGAAACGCATCAACATTGTTCCTCATTGAACCGTCTGATATGAAGAATCTTTAGGAAATACCGCTCGCGAGGCAACCATTGAACTTAATGCTCGTACGTAACCTTGGCAAGCACGTAATCTTTAGGAAATACCACCGGCGAGGGAAACATTGAAATTATTGCTCGTACGTAACTTGGCCAAGTACGGAACGAGTTTTCAAAGCAGAAAAAAATGATTGTTCCCAGACCTGAAAAGCCTTGACGATCGTTGATATTATCGGTACGTTACGTATTAATTACCCTCGCGTATTAATTACTCGCTACTGTGTCTCTTCTAGTGCGTTAATTACCGGAAGCTTGATTTGTTTATGCCACCGCGTACACCATTAAAAATGGTAATAGCCATTTAAATGATATCTGGCGACATTAATCTCTCGGACGTTGAAGCTGATCGTGCGAAATGAATGAACAGTGCCTCGAGTATCCGGTACACCAATTAACCGGTTACGATGATTACGCAAGGGGTTATGCCTAGTTGTAAAAGTCGAAAAAGCACTCTTTCGAAAACCAATATATTTTGACAGTATGTCGGCTTATAAATGTTCCCGGAAAATTTGAAGGTGATCGGATCAGGATTAACGGATTTATAGGCTTTCATGTCGACGCCCGTCGGAACGCTCGGAGCGTCGTTCGAAACTTTAAACGCTTTTTTCTCGAATGTACGTTTTCAAAGTGGGTGAGAAAAATATCTTTGAAAATACTGCATTGATCTTTATAAAATTTGTAGGGTTTTTTCTAGATGTAAAAATATAGTATTTCATCGAAGGATTTTCTTTCCGATGTATATTTTCGATTTGATGAACGAAAAAGGCGCATTTTTTCGCAAAAATCGAGACTGACTTAGAACACGAGCGATGTTTTTTTAAATTTGATATTTCGAAAATTCCTTCGATTAATCATAGGATAAATTAGTACACCAACGAAATCTGTTTGATTTTTTGAGTTTAGATTACCTGGTTCAGAAGGGTCACTGCAAAATACGTTTTCGACAGGTGCTTCCCGGACATCGGCTGCAAGTCGATTACAATTAAATATTTTTACACAACAAAAAAGTACCGAGTGTTCTTCAGATGACACTTTTGAAATACGTAATTTTTGTATAAATCTATCAACACATTTTTGTTTTTTTTTTTAACCCAAAAATAAGCTGTTTTCGACGATACAAGTAAGCATAACCTGTTAAATAGAAGGTTAAAAGGTACTGTAGTAAAAAGTAAAAACTAATGTTCAGTAAAATTGAAAATAAAAACAGTATAACTACAATAAAGTCCTGTCCTTGGTCACGCATCACAGGTGCAAGTACTTGAAAGGTGCATAAACTCAGATATTTAAAAAATTTGAAATCTAAATTTTAAAAGCTTGAGGTTTTTTTTAGAAATTTTAAAGTAGTATTAGTACTTATGACGTTTGACGCCTCAAGCATTTAAAATTCATATTTCATATTTAAAAAATATCTACGTTTATGTACCTTTCGAGTACTTGCACGTATGATGAGTACCAAGGAAGGGACTTTTTTGTAGTTATACTGTTTTGATTTTCAATTTTACTAAACATTAATTTTTACTTTTTAGTACAGTACCTTTTAAATAAAAGCTTGTTTTTAAAAAGTTTTTTTTTCGCGTTTGTTCATTTTATATTTTTTACTATTAGAATTTGTACTTTTTAGAATTAGAATTACGTTATGAAGGTTTCGCGAGAAACCTTTGTTGTAAGGGTAATTATAAATCGTGCTCAAGTCAACAAAGTTAATGAGCCCAAACTCGATTGTCCTACCACTTGCCATTAGGAAATTTCAGTTCCCATCTCCCACCACCATTATCAGACTCTCGTTATCAAGTGTGATGAAAAGTGCTCATGATAACAAAACAAATGAGCACAAACTCGACTGTCCTAGTATATGCTATCAAGGAGATGCATTGCCCACCTCCCACCTCCATCATCAGACCAGCTCCATGGTACCATATTATTGCATCGTCACCCAAGTTACATAGGTATGCCAAATTCCAGCTCAATCGGATGCCAGCGAGTGCTTGAAAAATGAATTACACATTTTGAACCGGAAAGAAACTAACGTACGAGCGAAGCAAGTTAAGGCCTTAGGCCACAGTAACGGGTATAAAATCTTGTGCGAATTTAACAACTTTTTTTTGTATGAAAACGTGATCCACTCATAAAATAAATTAAAAATTAATTAATTAATTAAAAATGGCCGACTACTAATATTTTATTTTGTTATCTTTTTTTAGGCGCTCCGCGGCGTGACATTTAGCATCCACAATTTTTTACCTAGAACAAAAAACAAAAATTCTCGTCAATCTACATTAGAATACCCAGAGAAGAACGTACGGAATTTAAAAAATATTGTTTTATTCAAAAGTTGTAGGTATTTGAACTTAAGGGGAGATGTACACCTAGGAGCCGGAAAAAAGGTCATTTTTGTGAATTTTTTCAAGGATTTGAAATTTCGGATTGGGGTTTTAATTATCTAAAAGTATATACATTCAAAAATATGTTTAATTTGCTTTATTAAAAAAAAATCAAAAGTATACAAGAATATTGTATGATCCTTGAAGCGTCGTAAAAAAATCTGCGTATACGGTACCCACTGGCATTTCTTCAAAAATCATCTGAAAAAAAACCAAAAAGATTATTAAATTAGATACTATAATCTAGTACTTGTCATAGCCGATTTTGAAAATATCGATTTATGACAAAATGGCGGACGTTTGAACCTAAATAGTGATTTTGGGGCCAAAAATTAGTTATTATTTTGCCTATAAAACAAAAACTAAGTAACGGAAAAAAAAATCCTATGACAAGTACTAGATAATGGTGTATAGAATAACCACAAAAAACCTCAAGGCAATCGGTTCATTGGTTTTCGAGAAAGTTTGGGTACCGATTTGAAAAACGTGGTTTTGAGAAAAACGCGTTTGAAAATTTGGGAATGAATAAATCATGAAATTTGTCAACTTACATGGAATCATCGATACCAGGCCCATACTGTAGGTCTTCTACGGTCGACGGAATTTTCATAGCTTCTAAATCCTCGACCTCGACCATCTAGGCGTATATCTCTCCTTAAGAAATAAATTTTCATTGAACAATTTCGTTATAACTGCTCATTAAATGAAAAGTTTTCGATTAATCAGAAATTCCGTACGTACTTCTCTGCGAAATGGAATTAGGAAGATAACTTTTAAATGTGAAGTAAATCGAGTGAAAATTGCTGAAGTTATTTGTCACGCCAATTGGAAAAAAGCTGTTTCCAGAAGTTTCGAGTAGTCGGCCATTTTGTAGGTCGAAAAAAAAAATTCTAACAGCTTAATATTCATACTAAATAGATGTGTAATTAATTTTAAGAGTAAATCACTTAAATAAAAACCCTTAAATAAAAGCTTGTGAAAAAAGGAGAATTCCCATTTCAACATTGCCGACAACAGATCAACCGATTTGGATCGGAGTAGCGCGCATGTTATTAATTTCGAGCGACAAAGGCAGCTGGAAGTGATCGTGTGGTCGTCATTGTCGTCGCGATCGTCGGCGACCCCGCCGCTCAGATTCAGGGGTTAATGCGCTTCAGCGCTGATGCCACAGCTCTTTCGCAATTTCTTTGATAGCGCACGCGAAGACCGCGTACTCCATCATCCCACTGATCGAACACCATTCACGATCCGAAGTTTTCTCAGATCTGTGCACACCACTACGCTCACAATCACCGGTCATAGTTCCACTAATAACTCTTTCGCCTTAATGTCGCAAGATTGTACATTGAAGCAGAAGAGTCGCCCGGCTAAACCGCCTTCGCAATATTTTGTATCGTTCATTCGACGAAATAAAAACACTAATACAAATTCGCTGCGACGAAATGAGCTGTGACTATCGGAGTTTTTCTATGACCAGTGTTATTTCGATATCAACAAGTTGACATATCGAAATACCGGTATTTGGATATTTTTCTACATTTATGGGAAACCTTGATTAAAAACGTTAGAAGCTTGGAAGTGAAGATGAAAATTGTAGAAATAATAGTGTATAGCTAAGTGTTTATTTAAAAAGTATTTATTTAAAATCCTCGCCGTTTATTGACATCTTCATTTATCATACATCACAACCAGTGGAGCGCCAATGGGTCTCCATCTGACTCACACTCTTATTTGCTCTTAATCACCCAAAACTATTAATTTTTATTACCAATAACAGATTGTAGTTGTAAAATAATAATTAAGGTAGTTCCGCTGCGAAAATCTCAAGCAAAAGTTTACATTCTATGTTTATGTTAAAAAGATTGATAATTGGTTCAATTAGTAATAAATAAAATTAAAAACTACGCAATATTGACTCGGCACTAGTAGATAATACGATGGATATAATTTATTGCCGTAAAATATATTTTATATTGTGTTTTTGATCTACCATTGCCAGTAAACTTTTTGCCGGGACTGTCCAGGCTTTGCCCCAATTGTTTTTTTTCCAGGCTTTGCCAGGCTTTGCACCAAAATTGTGAGGGCTTCTCATGGTTATATCTTGAAAACTAGATGGTGAATCATTCTCATTTTTTTTCACATTATCCGTGATATCTTACTCTACCTTATCCTCGTTTTTTTATCAATTTCTTAATTTTAGTTTTGACGGTAGAATTAATGATGCTCTGTTCGCCCATCATAACGCATTTGTTACGTGTAAACCAAGCCAACTTTAAGTGTAAATATCTCAGGTTTGGGGTGGTCAAACTTATTCAAATTGCACAGATGTTTGGATAATGTATTAAATAACATATATCTCAAATTTCAACCATTTCTTAATTCAACTTTCTGTGGAGGTACTACCTTAAAAAAAAAAATTATCATACATTGCTGAGCACTCTCTGCCGTGCTCTTAAATATATCAAACCCAGTATAAAATAAATAAACAAACAAAAAATATCATCTTTTATGCCAATCGAATAAGTAGTAACCAAGCAAAATTGAAATTACGAAGTTTTATGCAACTCAACGTAGTAGTAGCTATCAGAATGCAAAAACATGGCATAGCTTATAACAAGCAGGCAACAGCATGGCCACTTTAATGAACGAGATTGAGATTGTTGAAACAATGACCGCGAAAAACAGAGGGCATCTGAGGATTCGTCTTTCAGAGATGATCTTACCTTATTGCAGGTGTAAACCGCGGAAAAAGGCCCTTTCTGATTTCACACTCGTGGATAAATAAGTTGACACTTCGGAAATATTCAATGTAGATAATTATACAGGGTGTCTTATCTCTGCCACCCGAAATAACTCGGTAATTATCGACGTCACAAAAAAATGTTCCAGACAAAAGTTGTACGGTGTGTAGAGGCCCATCAAATGCGACCAATATTTTTTATTTCGGTGGAGGCGCTGACGCACAGTGAAGGTTACCTCCACTTTTTTAAATGGAATGGTACATTTTTTTTCAACCATCTTGTGGAGCACCTCAAGCCGCATAAAAAACATTCGGGCGTCAAAGTCGTTCAAGGTCATTCAAGGTCAGTATCGATAATACGAATCTAAATATCTCGGATCACTGCTAAATATTTGGTAGTGATCCGAGATATTTAGATTTGTATTTCATTTTGATAGGTGACCTTGAATGACCTTGAACGACTTTGACCTCCGAATGTTTTTTATGCGGCTTGAGGTGCTCCACAAGATGGTTGAAAAAAAATGTACCGTTCCATTTAAAAAAGTGGAGGTGACCTTCGGAGGAGATACACAAAATTGGTCGCATTTGATGGCTCTCCTTCACACCGTACAACTTTTGTCTAGAACATTTTTTTGTGACGTCGATAATTACCGAGTTATTTCGGGTGGCAGAGATAAGGGGCCGTCCATTAATGACGTGAGGGTCAAATAGGGGGGGGGGGGGGTTGGATAACGTCACTATTGATCACGCTGGGGGGGCGGGGGGGTGTTGTGACATATGACGCGTATTTTTTTTTGTAACTGCGCGGACAATGCTATTTAAATATGCTGACAATACTTACATATTATTTCGTTTTTCATAATAAAATACCGCACTCTCTATCGCTTGGGTCAGACGTTAATTAACAAAAAAAAATACACGTGATGTGGGGGGGTGGGTGGGCTGGCTAGAAACCTCACCACATATCACCATGGGGGAGGGGATTTAAAAAGGGGCCTAAAAACCTCACGTGATTAATGGACGACCCCTAAGAAGGACACCCTGCATTTTAAGGCTGTTAAACGTGGTGAAAAAAAAAACAAGTAAAAGTAACTTAAATGTAAATAATAATTATAATATTTTAATTTTTTTAACTCTAATATCCAAATATCGGTATTATTCGAGTTCGATGTCGGTTTTTCAATATCGGATTTCAAGTCCGATAGTCCAGTTTTTTTTCTCGATATTATCGAAAACCGGTACTGTGGACATTTGGCCGGTGCAATTTCTGGAAAATTTCAGGCTCCAGCTGTAGGTTAATAAACGCGTTGAGTTACAATAAATGCAATATGAGACTTGAGTGCAACATACATATATCTTGATGCATCTTACTCAGCATGAATCACCGAACAACGCGCGGGAATCACAAATACGCATTAGCGGACCGATGAAACGATTGGCATACATTGTAAATGTCAAATGCACATAAAGACGCAACGGTTTCGCAACATTCGAGCCTCACATTTTCCCATTTCGAGACTCGTACGAAGAAAATAGAATTTTTCTCCGCAACGTAATGAAAGTCATTGCGCAAAAGAGAATTGACACTTGACGACGTCCTGTGTAGAAAAAATTGTGTTGCGTTGGCCAATAGGGCTGATTTTTTATCGATACGGTACTTAACTTGCGAGATTAAATGACATTTAAACTTCATCAAATGAGACTTGCGAAAGCGAAGAATTTTTGGTTACTCCAAAATAACACATAGCTCGATACGTGTTATTGCGAGTTAAGTTAATTAACTTAATGCGAGTAGAATTATAATTGACATGCGTATTTCACGTTGATTAGCACGAATTGTATACAATTATAATTGATATGTACAATTATAATTGATATTTACAATTATAATTGACATGTACAATTATAATTGATACGTACAATTATAATTGATACGTACAATTATAATTGATACGTACAATTATAATTGATATGTACAATTGTAATTGACATGTACAATTATAATTGATACGTACAATTATAATTGATATGTACAGTTATAATTGATATGTACAATTATAATTGTTACGTGTATTTGAAATCCAACGATCAGCACGAATTGTACACAATTCATTACGACAATTGTACCGGAGTTCAGAGGGAGGACACCACTGTGACGGGCCGAAGAAGGTCGTTTTTTTTCTATTTTTCTTTTGTTTACTAGATTATTTATTTAGGATTTGGGAAAAAGATATTTTACTAAGCTTACATTGAACATATTTCATGATAATTTTTAATTAAAAAATAATAATAATTAACAACGTTATTGAGGTGTAATAGAGCCGATGTATAAAAAATGTGGTCCAACGACCAGGTCCGTAACTTGACAATGGTTGGTCTAAAAAATAATTATAAAAGAGTTTTATAATCTACAGAAATGTAGTTCTCGTTGTTCGTAGCCATTTTTTGCGAAAAAAAATAACAAAATGGTGGCTGTTGAAAAAAGTGTGATTTTAGCGAAATTTTTACTTATATTCGGGGCCTTAAAGAATACTAGGTTTAAAAAACCGCTGCGTATAACGATAGGTACCCGAATTATGGAAATTTTGGTTTTTAAAAATTGAATACCGAAAAATTATGATTCCAGCTAGGTAAAGAAACGTCGTTTCGAGAAAAAAGAACTCGATTGAAAGTTTTAGTATATGTAAATCGTTACGCTAGCTGCTCTCTAAATCGTCTGTAACTTGGTCAATCTTCAATATTTTAACTTGAAACTTTTTTTCACATTTTTGTGATCATGTACACCTTGAAAAAATGTTTAAAAAATAGATTTTTTTAATCCGTCGCAGTGGTTGCCTTAAATCTCAATTGTATAGTATATACTTTTTTAAAGAGCAAAAAGCAACGTAACTTATCGATGCGAAAAAACATCGTAACGAGGGCAACTTTGTCATATAGTTATATGGAGAAATTGAGGCACGCATTCTACAGACGACTTCCACCTAATATGGTCCCGTGTGAAAATTGCAATTTCAGCACCGGGGAAGGCCTCTGTGCTGTACGAATGTGACACAATAAAACAATGAGCGGCGAGAGAGAAAGAGGGCAAGTGCGTAATATACCCTGAACTTTTGTCGGAGCACGACGTGAAAGGAACTGGAGTAACAGTGTGGTGAAAACACAATGTGCTTCCCATAAATTGAGAGGATGACTTATGTGATTAAAAAAAAAGAACAAATAGTATCAAAGTTGTTTTGGTTAAAACAGCCATATCGAATTTGTGAGAATTAATTTTTTTTTCTACCTCAAATTATTCCTGCTTCTAAATACTACCGGTCAAAAGTTTCCGGACACTTCAGATAATTGCAAAATTATATTAGAATAACATAATTCATTGTATAGAGCTATACAGTATTTTCGTAAAATAAAAAGAAATCAATTGTATTATTCTAACATTATTTGGAAATTATCCTGTGATCGAAAGTTTTGCAATTATGAGAAGTGTGGGAATATTTTTGTGCCGGCTATATATATATATATATATATATATATATATATATATATATATATATATATATATATATATATATATATATATATATAAATAATAAAATATATACTTATTTATGTGTAGGCTTGTGCTAGATTTATTTAAAGTAGAAGAAAATTTGATTCAAAAAGCAATTCAAGGGGGGTGATTCGTTTAGCCTGTCGAAAATAAGCAAATTTTCAAAATTTGTTTGTATCGGAACTATTTTTTCTACATAATAAAATTTGTATATACATATTATGACATCTGTTAGCTTGGCCAAAAATGTTTCTTTTTATTCATATTCAGAAATGTCGCCTGAGGTGTTCCACGGCGTACAACCTAGCGTCTGATGCATTCATCTGAAACATCACAGCCAGGGAGTTTTATATTTTTCGGACCCACAGGCTCTATGTGAACCTAAAAAATCCGAAGTACAGCGAAAATTAAAAAAACGGCACGTGTTTAAAAAAACGTTCTGTTTTTTCATTAAATTCTCACTACAGTATATGTTACAGAACAAGTAGTTTTTTCATAAAATTTTAAAGGAACCTAAGGTTTACATAGACGATGATAATTTTATCTAAAAGTATGCAAAATTTCAAAATGGTTTATCAGATAGTTTTTGAGTTATCTTGCACGAAGTTTCGGAAAAAGGGATTTTCAGAAAAACACATTTTAAGTTTCGAGATTTACAAATGTTGTGACTAAATGGCCAACCGATTCTGCGATTCCTGGCCCATAAAGTAGTCCCTTCAGCTTCCTCGAAGTATATAAATAATTTTTTAAATTGTTTCGAAAATCGGTATTTCATCCACCTCAAATTAAATCACCATAAATTATATATAAGTGCATACATTTTAAACCGGCGCGCGGAAAAGCAAAATATATATTTCACCCATTTTTCATAAATTAGCCAAAGAATACGATACGAAATCTTGACCAAGCAAAAAAAAAAATCCGCAGACTCTGCTGTTCATTTCATGTCAAGAACCCGGCGAGAGCGCCGTGCGTGATGCCAGTCACTGACCCATGACAATTGCTGCGGTAACAAGAGCATGAGGGGCAGTATTAAATTGATACGAAAGATTATATTTTTTCATTCGACAACCAGCCGCAGCAGAGCTCGTTTGTACAGAGAGGGTCACAACGACAAACGGAAATGAAATCAAGTTAGTCGAGTCCGGTAGGGTGATGGCGGCGAGTTTCTCGAACTACCTCGATGGTACGAGCAGCCTACAAATTTTGGTTTTTAATCGCAGAAGGGTTGGAACAATATTTCTTGTGAGATAAAAACGATTACGACACGTGTATTGTGGCCATTTTTATTTAAGGGGGGAGATACCTTTAGGCGAGGAAAAAAATTGCTGATTTTCATGATTTTTTTATAGGCAAGATTTCTTCACTATTTTTTAGACTTAGGGTATGTTTTATTATTACTTTTGACTGTTACATGGTATTTTTTTTATTAATCCTAAAAAATTGCGGAGTAATGGTCTTCTAACCCTTTCTTGACGTTTTCTTTCACTGGGTCAATTTGACGCGGATAAATTTGAAATAAAATGCTCACTGTCCGAAATTGAAAGTTTTCAATAAATGTTCACAATTGAATTTTATATTTTCGAATGTTAATTATGCAGACATATTAAGAAATGTTTAAAGTGTATCCCAGATTTTTTTTAACCGACCGAAGGTTTTTTAGGCGCAGGTGGATGAAGTACTATCCGGGTAAAATTGACCCAGTGTGTCAAAGCCGTGGCCGAATGTAAATATACCAAGGAAGGGCTTAACGGGTTGCGGCGGATGTTGTCAGACGGTGTGACACGTAGCGTCGGCGGGATTAATCTGAACAAAAAAACCATCGGACAGTTTTCTTTCACTAATACTCATACGCAGAATATGAACCAAGAAAAAGTGAAAAATGTTGAAAATCGATGAAACGGTACGCTTTGAAACAAAAAGATTGAATTTTCCGAAAAATTGCTACAATATTCGATGAAAAAACTGTTTTTCAAAAAAATTTAGCTCCATGTTTGAGACAATAAGGTTAGAAAGATTTATCCAAAATTTCATCAGAATCGGTCGATTAATTTTTTAGCTATACGTCACGCCAGTTTTGAAAATGCAGTTTAGAAAACCGTGCCATTAACGAGTGATTTCGATGACATGTAGCATACCGTTGGAAAGTATATAAACTAGAGAACTTGTTAAAACAAAGATTAGTTCAAAATAGCTTTTGGTTTTTTTTTATAATGAATTGAGAAGTTGACATGTTTCATACATTTGTTCATTTTTAAGACTTTGGAAGCTCATGAGTCATTTTCTTGAAACCAATTGTATCAAATAATGATTTATTTATAATAAACATACATTGAAGAATACAACAAAAGTTATTTGGTGCTATTACAACGACAAACAAAAAAGTTATGACGATTTGAAGGCGAAATTTCTGGTAATTAAAAAAAAAACAAAAAAAAATATATCTTAATTACCGTGACACTTAGGAGATAGGGTCTAAAGGTGAAAAAAGGTAGCAGACGACCCCCCCCCCCCCCAATCCGCCCAAAAATTGTGTCGGTCCATGTGCCAAACACCCTGTATAGTTCTATCGTTTAAGACGGGATATACATTTAGACACGAGAAAATAAGCAATATTGAGGGATTTTTTAAACTACGAAATAATTATTCTACAATTATCAAACTTTAGGTATACTTGAATAATATATTTAAGTATACAAACCAATTTTTTAAATCAATTCATCATCAAAATGACGGAGCTGTGCCAGAGTGTTACAGCAAATCGCCCGTAGACTTTGATTTGCAAAAAAGTTCAAACATTTTTTCTGTTAGAACATGTATAGTTTCTATGTGACGGTAATTAAAATGAAGAAAATGCAAATTTAAGAAAATGGCACGCATCTACAAAAAAAATCAACATTTCACGCAACATTTCTGTAAAATGTGGATTAAAAAAGTAGTTTTTTGTTTCCAATTTTTCAAAAACAATTCTCGTCAAGTAGAAGGTACCAATATTATCAATATTTCTACCAAGTTTCAAATCAATCGGCTTAATAGTTTTTGAGTAATCCTGCACGCCAACTTCGATAATGCAGTTTTGAGAAAAACGCGTTTGAAGTTCACGCCCGTTCCGAACCCGAGCGGTGAGGCACAGCCTTGACGGGCTGTAACGTTTGAAGTTTTTCGAATTTCGATTTGAAACTTTGGGAAAATATTCAATATATATAGTTCTATCGTTTGAAGAGAAAAAAAAAGAAATGGATTTTTTGATCGTTGTAAATGTATATCCCGCCTTAAAGAAAGAAAAAAATCGATTTTTTTATCGATGTGGATATATATAACGCCTTGAAGAAAAATAAATAAATCGATTTTTTCATCGTTGTGGATGTATATGCCGCCTTAAAGAATAAGGTATCCACCTTCGTATGCAAAAAGCACCCTTAAGCTGTTTGGAGAAACGCTAACTGAGACTTTACGCGGGGGCTTTCGCAATTGCATCCATTGTTGAAAGTACAAATGGGTTATAAAGTAATCTGGTATCCGGCACAATTGTTCGGCGTTCCCATCGTACGCGAGTTCTCGTTCTACGATATCCGATACGTCTGGTTGGAGGAGCGCGTTTTTCAATGATGAAAATATACGCTGATAATATTCCATTGTCTGTTTGAAATTTTTTTCCCAGTAATTGATCTTGATACTCGAGGCTTTATGTTACGCTTCGTACTCAGGGCTGGTGGTCGTCTCCCATAAATTATTCGGCTCCTTTCAATAAACGCCCATCGACGCTCGAGCCAATCCTACTTAATAATCTTTTCGCGTTCGATTTTTTTTTTTTCGACGGCTACGAAAGACAAGGATCTCCTCCGCTCGCTCGAGATCAAGGAACTCAAAAATTTCCGCATCGATGTTGAGCAATGCCAAAGAATATTGATTCTTTCAGACGCAGATACGTCCAACAAAAGTTCGACTTTGAAAATACGGTTGCTTGTGAAAAATCGTGAATTCAGCCGCAGTTTGTATGTGCGCACGTTGGTCATAAAATTACCACTGAATTGTAAATTGTTCATGATAATCGGTGTTGAATTGTCAAGATTACAATTTTTTTTAATGATGTAGGGGAGCTTACCGAAACTTCGAGGGTGCATTTTCAGATGAAAAAATCAGTATCCTTTAACGGATCGATTACCTAGTTGTAACCGCCGAAAACAACTCGTGTTTGGGATTTGTTTTTAGAAAATCGCGATGATATATATTTACAACAATTAGGCATTTGAGTAAGTATGATCTGAAGAACACTCTGTAATTTTATTGGGTGAAAATATTTTATTATGATCAATTTGAGGGGTTACGTGAGTTTCGAAACAAAAAATAAGCATATTTTCTCTATTAAAAAAATATAATATATAAATTATTTTATTCAAAATGTTAAGCACATAAAAAAGCAAAATTTCAACATTATTAGAAAAAAAAAATCATCCAAAAATTTGGAATATTCAGCCGGTGGGACCTGGTTTCCGGACAACCTTACAAAAAAGTGTCCTCGTGGTTGTCGGGATATTTCATAATAGTTTTATCTGAAATTAAAAAACCAAATTTTTTATTGCCTTGATTTTTTTAAATTTTCACATCCACGTAACCCCTTAAGGGATAACACCACTGTAAACGTCTAAAATTAAGCGATTTCTTTGTGTGGAAGGACAAGTAAGAGGATAATCGTATTCAAGGATGTTATTAATCATATCTTCAAGTTGAAAAAAAATTATATTGAAAAATTATACAAAATGGTGACGCTGGAGGCATTCGCGCGACGCATGTTACATCTGAGCGATTTTCAAAGAATTATTAAAAATGTTTATTAATCTTTCAACTATACAAGGATGCTCTGCTGATAAAAAGGCGTTAGCGTAAGATAATATAGTAAGATATTATACACCACAACTGATTTTCTTTTTTTTCCTCCGACTGAGCAGTAGATTGATGGCGGGATGGAAAGCTTTGAGTGCAACCAAATTTTTTTTCATGATTTTGTTTGGAGTTCTGGTTGCCCCCGCAAGAGTTCTGTTAAATATTTTTAGAACTTTTCCTCATGAGATAAATATTTACAACGGTGCACTCAAGTAAATTTTGTGGAAATCCCCCCCCCCCTCTCCCGCCCAACGAAAATAAACCACTACTAACAACCGAACTATCAATAAAAAGTACATAAAACTCCAGAACTATGTGAAACGCAACCAGAACTGGTTTATTTTTTTTCCTCCGACTGAGCAGTAGATTGATGGCGCGATGAAATGCTTTGAGTGGATCCAAATTTTTTTGCTGGAAGAATTAATTTTGCTTCGAAGTTCCGGTTGCCCCCGCAAGAGTTCTGTTAAATATCTTTACAACTTTTCCTCGTCAGACAAATATTTAAAACGGTTCACTCGAGTAAATTTTGTGAAGTTAGCCCCCCCCCCCTCACGATAAAAAAATCGTTACTAACAGCCGAACTATCAATAATTACTACACAGAACTCCAGAACTATGTGAGAGGCAACCAGAACTGATTTTGTTTTTTTTTCCTCCGACTGAGCAGCAGATTAACGGCGCGATGAAATGCTTTGAGTGAACCCAAATTTTTTTTTTGGAAAAATGATTTTCTTAGCGCAGTTCTGGTTGCCCCCGCAAGAGTTCTGCGGAATATCTTTACAACTTTTTCTCGTCAGATAAATATTTACAACGGTACACTCCCCTAAAGTTTTTGAAGTTGCCCCCCCCCCTCCCGAACTAAAATAAAATTCATTACTAACAAGAGAACTATGGATAAATAATACATAGAACTCCAAAACGATGTGAGAGGCAATTACCACGGACTGTTCTCAAATACATCAAACAATACCTAAACTATAACATCTCACACAAAAAGCACCTGGAACTTACGCCTATCCATCAGCAGAGCATCCTCGTATAGTTGAGATATTCATAAACATTTTTAACAATTATTTGAAAATAGCTGGAAGCCAGAACTATTCTCGAATACATCAAACAATACCAAAACTGTAATATCTTACACAGAAAGCACCTGGAACTAACGCCTATCCATCAGCATATATCCATAGGAAGTAGCACAAAAAAAAATTCCGTCACTTTTTTTTGGTCAAATCACCAGAACTATTGCTAAAAATTATCAGGAACTGATCTGCTACGGAAAGTTAGCAGATAATTCTTTCAATCACCTTTTTTTCTCCAAAATCACCAGAACTATTAATAAAAACCATCAGGAACTATAGAACTCGACTGCATGCGAAGAGAACTCTCACTTAATTTTGATCTGCTGGCAAATGCTCTGCTGACTTCACTGACACGTCTACCACTGTCAAAAAGGGTCCAGCCACTGCCAACCCCCGCAGACCCGGAAGGGCCTGCGGACCTTTTTCTTCACAGGTACCAAACCTCTTCCCCCTTATTCTAGATGATTCAAAGCATCTCTCAAGCCAATTTAAAAAAAAAATCATTTTTTTTTATTCTACAGTTTTTTAATTCTTTTTTCAATTCTACCCCTTAAAAAAAATAGTGCGTGGTGAAAGTGCGACCAATTTTTGCGAAAAAAATTGGCACTTTTCGTTCATCAAATCGAAAGTATACATGAGAAAAAAAATCCTTCGATCAAATGCTATATTTTTACATCCAGAAAAGGCCTCAAGAGTTTCAGAAAAATCGATGCAGTAAATTTTGGGATATTTTGCTCACCAATTTTGAAAACGTACTTTCGAGCAAAAAGCAGTTAAAGTTTCGAACGAGGCTCTGAGCGTTCCGACAGGTGCCAACATAACAGCCTATAAATTTGTCAATTTTGATCCGACCACCTTGAAATTTTCAGCCAACATTTGTAAGATGTTAACATTTATTTAGACACAACTGTCAAAATTAATTGGTTTCGAAAAAAGTGATTTTTCGACATTTACAACTAGGCACAACCCCTTAACGTTCGGTGAAGCTCTCGAGCCCCCTAAATAAAAACCCAGACTTGACGTTTCGCATCGTGACTATAGAAGCGAGCGCGAGATCGTGGACCAGATGGAATGTTCAATTATTATTTCAATGGAGATTTTTTATGGACGGTATGAAAGAGCTGCGAACGAGAGGAATGAAATCATGACTCGCCGCAGAATCTACGGAACCGCGTCAACTTTACGCGGAATTTCGAAACAATTTCAACCAACCAACCGAAGTAATTTTCTGATACTTTAACGATATTTTTAATTTGTTGTCGTCATTGGAAATACGTCTAACCTGAATCGTAATGTACGTGTGACAGAAGTGCTTTGGAATATCCCTCAGTAGGCTTTGATTCAAATACAATATACAGTTGAAATCCTCACTATTAAAATAAAATAATTAAATCAATAATTAAATAATTAAAATAACAGGTCAAAATTGTGCAGTCAAATTTTCCCTGTCATCTCCAAATTATCCGCCAGGCACATCGCAATTTTTCACGTAATATTACAAATACACTTAAAAAGAAAAATTCGTACAATAATTATGTAATCATTTCACACATTACCGATAAAAACTGTTTTCAACTAAAAACTTCATTCCAATTAAACGAATTCATTCATTTTACTGTATCAACCGTCAATTTTTGCATAAAAGTACGTTTTGGGATTTAGTTCAACAATTTCATCATGTTCATGAATTTATGATCAGCGTTTGAGTAAAAATTTATTTGTTTTTAATTTGTATTATCTTGCGAAATTTATAAATTTGTGACGAGCGTTCAAATAAAAATCTGTTTCGATTTCATTTTTCTAATTTTGTCAAGTTTATCAATGGTATTAAATGTTAAAGTTAAAATTTGTTATTCCCATTTTATTTTCTTGTATTTTCAACATTGCTCCAAATTAAATTTCTCATTTATCGAAGTACTTCCTGGTTTTTTCAAACTTTTTTCATCAGACTTTCGATAGCCATTTCGTATCAATACCGTAAAACCTTTTGTTCACGCAAACTATTGAGTGGTGATGCTACATGTATCGATCAGGCAGGTAGACGCGTTCTCGCAGTTTCGTCACGCCGCGGGAATTTACGTAACTCGGCTGTTGTTGAGACTATGGTACTTTCGATGGATTGATTTGAGATGCTTCTCTATCCATATACATCCATGTAGACACATGTATGGGGCGTTTCAAGCCAGCTCATTCTTTTCGGAATACAACGAAAAAAATTAAGAATTTTGGAGCGTTAGCCACAATCCAAGATTAACATTTCTTTAAATATATATTTTATTGTCTAGGCTATGCTGAGTCTTTGCGAATTTTTCGAAATTTTTTCACCACAAATCACCAGAGATAAAAAATAGTTCAGTGTATGAAATTTCACGTGCGGTTAGATGGGCATTCACGCTACGGGCGATGTAATTTTTTTTTGGTATTTAGCACTAAGATAAACCATTTCTGAGAACGAATCGACGCAAAGTAGACCCTTGTGAACATTTAGAAAAAAAAACCCATCTTGCTTATCGTAAACCGTATAGGGGAGAGTGACCTTATTTTGGCACCCCACCAATTATTGAGACTTCTCTCCTACCTACACAGTCGTCCTTGAAGTGCCAATAACTGCGGCCTTAAAGTGCCAATAACTGCGCCCTTAAAGTGCCAATAATTGGGCCCTCAAAGTGCCAATAATTGGGCTCTTTAAGTGCCAACCATTAGACCCTTCAAGTGCCAACCATTGTTGGCCCTTCAAGTGCCAATAATTATGCCCTCAAAGTGCCAACAATTGGGCCCTTAAAGTGCCGATAATTGGGCCCTTAAAGTGCCAATAATTGGTCTTAAAGCGCCAATACTTGGGCACCTTACCCTATATTCTATATTGAACCATCAAGGTTTCATGAAAGATTACAAATCTTGGCTGGCTAATGAAAAGCATGACTGCTTCACACTCAATATTAATCAATGGTAATAACAAATAATCTCGTGACCTAAATATAAATAGGCATAATTATAAATGACTAAAACTTTCATTCTGAGTTGTATGAAACATTTGCTGACGCAGTTTTTTCATAATAATCATTGATAACGTTATACTTTTTTAAGTTGGTCGTAAAACAAAAGTTTTTCTGATTTACGCGATAAAAATATAAAAATGTATAATTTTGCCCTTTAATTGTATATTTTATGAAAAATTAGCGTCTACAGAGTGAACATATACCTCGTAGGCTTTTTGAGGTTAAGGCCTTAGGCGACAGTAACGGGTATAAAATCATGTGCGAATTCAACCATTTTTTTCGTATGAAAAAGTGACTCACTCATGAAATTAATTACACACCTATTTAGTATGAATATCAAGCTGTTTTTATATGTTTTTTCGATGTACAAAATGGCCGACTACTAATATTTTCTTTTGTCATCTTTTTTTTCCGTGCTCCGCGGCATGACATTTAGCATCCACAATTTTTTAACTACAACACGAAACTAAAATTCTCGTCAATCTATATTAGAATACCTAAAAAAGTACGTATGGAATTTAAAAAATATTGTTTTATTCAAAAGTTGTAGGTATTTGAACATAAGAAATGAATTTTCATTTAAAAATTTCGTCATAACTGCTCAGAAAATGAAAAGTTTTCGATTAATCAGAAATTCCGTACGTACTTCTCTACGAAATGCAATTAGGAACATAACTTTTAAACTTGAAGTAAATCGAGTGAAAATTGTTGAACTTATTTACCACGCCAATTGGAAAAAAGCTGTTTCGAGAAGTTTCGAGTAGTCGGCCATTTTGTACATCGAAAAAAATAATATATATATTTTCTAACAGCTTGGTATTCATACTAAATGGATGTGTAATTAATTTTATGAGCGAATCACTTTTTCATACAAAAAAAATAGTTAAATTCGCACATGATTTTATACCCGTTCCTGAGGCCTAAGGCCTTAATGGAAAAAAAAAATTATCGAAGTTTGCATTATTGGAATCCAAGGAAAGTTATTTTTTATTTTCATTTTTGTTCATTTTTATTGTTATCCAAAATCATTTTTGATACATTTCAAAAAACGCAGCGGCTTTGCCAAAAAATGGGCAATGGGAGAAATTTTATTTTTGTTTCGTTCCAAATGGAAACTTCAAAATCATGAAAAAAAAATCGTCGACCGTCATTTGACTCAACTGGATTGTTCCAGCCTCGTTAAATTTTATCCTCGAATTCAGGCTGCTCCGAAAAAAAAATAAAAATCATCGGAACAGAATAAGACACGTGCAGTTCAGGTCTGAAAAATTATTAAATGGAATTCCCCGTGTACGGACGACCATCACAAAATTTGAGATTCTTGGCGTCTCGCCGAGTTTCCTAACGTTACGTCGATTCGAAAGAAAAGAGAGAGCGACCGTCCGAATGACCACAGCCGATTACGAATTCACGGCCAGCGATCGGTCTCGAGAAAACGAGCACTATTTTCATAGCCAATCAGCCGCTGGCTGTTGAGAGGCGCAAACCGCAGTCTCTGTGTCCGATGACAAGCGCTGCTGTCTCGTTTTTCTCGACAGGTACATTGGACTCATCACTCACGGCACAGGGCGGCAAATATGCGCATTTTACATTGCTTCGCTGTCAACCTCATTCGCGAACGACCTTAACGCTTGCTTTATTGTTAAAGCAGCGACATTTTCTTTTTGCCAACATTGCTCGAACAGTTTTTTCGAGGATTGCGAGCTCCGAAAAATTGTTCACCCTTTTTTGCCTCTGAATTCGAGACCACTAAACACCAAATCGGCAAATAAAGATTCAAATGGTACGAACAAAAAATGAGCGATGGACAAATTAATTTTAAAAACTTGATGAAGCGAACCGTTATATAACGAAACAGTATTACAGAATTTTCCAAAAACACAAATTCCAAAGTACAGAAAATATTCCCATTAAGGCGGTCCTCTAGTTTCGCGGGTCGAAAAAATCGATTTTTTTTCTTTCATAAATCACATCTACAACATGTGTAGAAAATGTGTGCCAAAGGATTTTTCGATATTCGAAGTGGTTCACAAGTTACGGCCCTGGAACGGAGCAGGTATACGGAGCAGGTATACTTTCAAACGCGTTTTTCTCGAAACACCATTTTTCGAAACGGTGACCACGATATTTCAGAAACTACTGCAGCGATCTTGTTCAAATTTATACAGCATCTTTAATATGTTATAAGCCAGCGATTGAACTAGGATTATCATGATTGCTTTGATAGTTTTTTTTTGTACGAGCGAAAAACTTAAGAAAAAATGAGTAAAAAATAGAATGTAATTTTCAAAAGTGTATAAAAAAGTCAATTTTCGTAATTTAGAACTCACTCTGGTTCAATCGCTAGTCTTAAATATGAAGATTAAAAGGCCATTTGGTTTTTTGATTTCAGATAAGCAGAACCGCCGCAATCTTGGTCACCGTCAAGCACCTCTTTTACTTGATGTCTTCCTGTCGGCCAATATAACTTTTATTCTATTATATATTTTGACTTCAAAAAATTTGTAAAGCTTATTTGAATGTTAATAAAGATTATGCAAAAACAATGAGATTGATTATTTCGATGCTTTGCCCGTAAAAAATTATTGAAGAAGCCGTAAAAAAACAGCCGAGAAACTAGAGGACCGCCTTAAGAATATCTACGAAGAAAAATGACGTTGAAGGTTGCATCGCTGGAATGCAACGAAAATGAGTTTTTTTTTCATTTCGCAAATGTTCTTTGGCAGTTTTGGCTTTTTTCATGCCTTTACACAATCATAAATTCTTGAGTAAATATACATTCATATGCAACAACAATTTTTTTTCCATTCTAGAAGAGTGGACCTTCTAACGAAAAGAAGTTCGTACCGAAACATGCAACCGTTTTCAAAAAAAAATTCTTTAATATAGCTTATTTTTTGAGCTATTACAGTAGAATAGCCCCTTAAGCAGCGAAAATCACGGGAACATTTTTTAGGATTCTCATCTAGCGATCGATAAAAGATCTGCACGATATAGTTTTGGATAACAATGAAAATAAGAAATTGGAGAGAATTTTCGTTACAATGCACTTGAAGTTTGCATCGTTGTAATGCAACGAAAATTCGTCTTTATTTTTTTACTTCCTCCTTCATTTTATTTCACAAAATCTTTTTTGCAGATTTAGATTATAGCCCTCTCAATAAGTGAATTAGAAAATCTTGGGCGATTTTCGTAGCTGAGATTTGCCAATGAAAAAAATGTTTAAACGAAAATTTCGTTACATTGAAACGATGCAAACTTCAACCCCATGAAGAAAAATACTTTCGGTTATTTTCCTCGAATAATTTTTCTTGACAGTTCGCCAAATGACGTTGAAGTTTGCATCGTTGAAATGCAACGATCTTTTTCAATTTCTTTATTTTCACGCTTATCCAAAGCCTTCTTTTTTTCAAATTTAGGTCGCGAATGTCTAATAGGAATACGTAAACTAAATAAGTAAAAACGTTCTAATAGGCATACGTAAAAACGTTCGGATGATTTTCGCAGCTAAAAAAATCGTACAATAAAAAAATAATAGATCATCGTTGCAAAGTAACATCATGTTCGCCAATGACATTTCCCCGCCAATACTTTTAAATTCATTTTTATTCTCATTATATTACATTTTAATCCAGGCGTATTCATCAGTGGACTTTTCGCGTATTTTTGGTCTGATTTTTCGAGGTTGGCGAAATATTTGGCGAGTCTGAGTTTCGGGTGGGAGTATTCTGGGTATCTCCTCACTACGATGAAGGCTGTGATATTATAGTTCAAGACGATTATGGAACCTCGTGATTTTTGCACTGAGTGATTTCCTATCGATGTCAAGGTCGCCGCAGAGACGCGCACTCCGATACATAACGAGTATTCACGCCGGACTGGTATTATGCACGACCAATGTCACTGAGAAACTTGTTCGTTAAAGCCACCATGCTACCTCTAATAATCCGTTGTGTACCGCTGGCGGAATCGGAGAAAACTTCAACCGGGTGGCAATTCCAACCATCTCATTGTCATCGAGACTGTTCAGGCGCGTTTTCAAAATTGAATCATTTCTAGCTGCATGAAATCGTTAACAATTGCATTGTGAAAGTGCTCTTTCAAACGCGATCTTTCGCTCGGTGCCCATCCTTGGTGCGGTGGGAGTATATGCGCCTGAACTTTTCAAAGTTCTCGCAAGTCGCCCGAAACGAGAATACATCACTGGCACGCGAGGTGCAGTGATCTCTTGGCGTTTCGTGTGATCTCTAAAGGTTAGTGGGACGAGACGAGGAAAATGGAGATGGCACGTCTCCTCGGGAACACACACAGAGACACACATATATGGTATTGAAGTTTGTGTCGTCAGGATGCAAGGAAAATTAAAAAGAGCATGTATGTCTTGATTTTTATCATTAGGGCAAGCGGTACCGTAAAATGGCGCTACTTTGAACAAGTTTTGAATGTTTTGTGGGGGTAACGTTTTTTTTAACATCCTAAATTCCAACTTTTTTTGCTCTAATCGAACAATATGCCCTTTGGCTATCAAATGTATAAGAAAGTCAAGCCCGACCACCACCCACAATTTTTTTTTTTTTTTAAAGGGCCTACGTAATCTCGAGTGTGGGATTTCTTCGAGAAGTTGGAATGCAACTTATGTCAAAGATTGAAGGTTACTCTGACATTATTTTGATTTAAAAAATTAATGTTTCATGCATTATACATAAAATTAAATGAAAAACGAGGATTTTTAACAATCGAATTGTTATCTTCATTAAGGAAACATTTAACATAAAAATATCGAGTACCTAGGGTACTATTATAAGCACTTAACCCTTTAAGCGTCATTGACGCCATATGGCGCAGATCGATTATTTCGTGATTGGGTCGATAGATTTTCACGAAAATTCGTACCCCGGGGTTTTCGAGGTCGCTGATTACGAATCTGCCCTCCAAGTACAGAAATTCAATATAGTTGATCCTATATCGCGGACGCGAATTCATAACGTAAAATGATTGGAACGAAACCTTCTTTCTTCACATTTTTATTTAGTATTTAGTATAAATATTAGTAAAAATTGCCCCGTGCATTAGCTGGTGAACTAAGATCCACATCCTCAGAGTGTCCAACGAGGAGGCTGCATTCGTAGGACTTTACACTCCATTTGCTTTTTTTTAAATAATTTTTTTTGTTTTTTTAATCCAATATTTTTTTTGTTTAAAAAAATATTCTTTGCGTTTATTTTTTAATATTTTTTTGAAATTTTAACCATTTTATTCGATTTACTGCACCCCTTCCGAACATGTTAGGAAGAAAAATGACGGGATTGTACATCCCTTAATTTTTTTCTTTTTTTCAATGTAGTCATGCTGGTTTTATGATCGTTTTGCATTAGAAGAATGTTTTTGTTTCACTGAATCCGGTGAACTGCTCGAGGGTGAAACTGCAGAACCACCCTCGGCATGCTTCACTGTAAGGGGTGACTCGACCCTTGAAAGCCTTTTTCCGCCGCTCAACAAAAATTACGTTCCTAATAGTTTTTGATGCTCTACCGCATACATGATTTTAAACAAAATCAAAGGCGGACATCAAAGTGATGTTCCCTGTGAAAGAAAAAAATTAGCTACCCCGTGCCGGATCCCTGCTATACAGAGATATTTAGATTTGTAATTCATTTTAATAGGTGACCTTGAATGACCTTAAACGACTTTGACCTCCGAATGACCACAAGATGGTTGGAAAAAAGTACCATTCCATTTTTAAAAAGTGGAGATGACCTTCACTGTGCGTCAGCGCCGCCCCCGAAATAAAAAAAATTGGTCACATTTGATGGCCCCCTTCACACCGTACAACGTTTGGCTGAAACATTTTTTTGTGACATCGATTTTTTTTTTGTGTTCGCCAGCCCAACTTTATTGGGTCCCGAAATATTTTGCGGCTCTAAGAGCCTCAAACTTTGTTAAAAACTGCCTTTTCAAGCAAAAAGGCAGTTTTCGGACACGAAAAAAAAGTTGACTCAGTGTAAGCAAGTCCGGTTTTGTTCGCCTGCTTCTCAAATGTATTTTTCTTCTATAGAAAGTCCCGTGCACTCGTTTTTTCTTCTCATATGGAATTCCCTTGAGACAAAGGAATTACGATATGACAACGCGTTGGGTACTTTTGGGCAAGGATGTTATTGCGTAAAGTGGTGAACGACACGTGTTCACGGAGAGCTCGAAAGACAGAGTACACGTACATGCTCTTTGGTACGCTGCTATTTTTCTTGCGCGTATCGGGAGCACGTGAACCTCGCGGTTCACTCCTTCGGCCGGGAAAAGTCACTCGCGCGACCTTCCTTTCCGGATTCGCAAACGCACTCACTGTCTCTCGCTCCCTCTCTACGTACAGCTCTATACCGGGTGACCAATTTCAACGAAAGTTGTAGAGTTCCGAGGGCAGCACAACCTGTTGCACTTGAAATCTTCTAAGGTTGCGCTGTTCAAGGTCATTTGAAGGTCAACTTTATTTTTTCAATCGAAACGTATGTTTTTCTTTGCGCCATCTTTATTACGTATTGGTACTTGGAATTAATTCGTAGGGTTTTTTTTAATTAAAAAAATATTTATTTTAAATGAAAATAAAGAATACATTAATGAAAGTGTTGCCCCTCGCTTTCTACTACTTTTGACCATCTTTCGTTCAGGGTACGAATACCGTGTCGAAAGAACGCCTCGTCTTCAGATGCAATCCACGAATCGACCCATTTTTGACAATCTTCGTAAGAAGTGAACTTCTGTTCAGACAGGCTATGATCCATCGAACGAAACAAATACCAGAAGGATATCTGGAGAATACTGCGGGTGGGGTAGGACTTCCCATTTGAGTGTTTCCAGACATGTTTGTATCGGTTTTGCGACGTGCGGACGAGCATTGCCGTGCAGCAAAATGACTTTGTCATGCCTGTCGGAGTATTCCGGCCGTTTTTCTTTCAATGCACGGCTCAAGCGCATCAATTGCAGTCGGTAGCGACGTCCCAGTTACGGTTTCATTCGGTTACAGCAGTTCATAATAAATCACACCCCTGTGATCCCACCAAATACAGAGCAGGAGCTTGGACCCATGGACATTTGGCTTTGCCACTGATGTTGATGGTTGGCCGGTCTTAAACCATGACTTTCCGCGCTTCGGATTGTCGTAATGGATCCATTTTTCATCACCAGTGACAATTCGATGCAAAAAACCTTTTCTTTTCTCCCGTCGAAGCAGCAGTTCACATGTCAAAAGACGCCTCTCAATGTCCCTTGGTTTCAATTCATATGGGACCCAATGTCCTTCCTTCTGGATTATGCCCAAAGTTTTAAGACGTTTTCCTACCGTTGATAAGTCAACTCCCAATGATGTAGACAATTCGTGAAGTGTTTGAGATGAGTCTTCATTGAGCAATGCCTCCAACTCATTATCTTCGAATTTTTTCGGCTGGCCAGGTCACTCCTTGTCATTCAAGTCGAAATCACCAGCTTTAAAACGTGCAAACCACTTCCGGCACGTTTGCTCAGCTAGAGCATGTTCACCATACACTTCCACTAAAATACGATACGCTTCAGCCGTACTTTTGTGCATATTAAAGTAACGAAGTAAAACTCCCCACAAAAACACTTTATTCGGCACAAATGTTGACATATTCGATAAATTATAAAGTGTTGTTGTTTACGATTCAAAAAGAGGTTATGTACAGCAAATGACATTAGATGATAGCTGTTTCGCGATGAATACATTACTGTCGGTAACAACGAAATACTGTACTACCCACGCCATCTCTTGTAAAACGCTACGAATTAATTCCATCGTTTTTCAAATGGAAACGTATGTTTTTCTTTGCGGAATCTTATATTACGTAGAAAAACGAAAAGCTTTCGTTGGAGAAACTTTTTGATCAGTCATTTACTTTCCGAGATATTCAGAATCAATCATCCGCCTAGTCACAAATGAACGTCCTGAGGCGTAGGCATTTTTCGTGATAATGCCCCGGCCGACAGTTTTACCATGCCATGAGGGACAAATCAAACATTCGTTTATCCGAAACATCATTTTGTAAAATTGTCACTTTATTCCCGCCACGTTTCACTCCGTGTATCTTCGAAAGTAGGCCTCGGTTACAAAAACATTTCGAGCGAAATTTGTGCATATTTTAACGTGAAATGAGATACCGTAGAGCGGTATATAGGTTCCCAATGAAAAAACGAAGTTGACCTTCATTTGACCTTGAAAGGCGCCACCGGAAAATTAATCAAGTCCAACACGCGATTTCCCTCTTCAAATTCTACGACTTTCGTCCGGAACTTTTTTTCCCCTCGTTTATATATCTCGAAATATTTGACTGGATCGATCTAAACGGATCACCCGCTGTATTTCCAAATCAGACAGACAGTCGTCTGACATGAGAGATCACGTTTTACAAGACGCGGGGGTAGCACTATATTTAAAGACACGGGGGGAAGTAAGGTGCGCCTCAGGAGAACGAACCAAGTGGGGATGAAGGTCACTACACCTGCGGCCACCGACCACCTTGCGCTCAGTACGATGCGGTGCGTGCACCTTCGCGTACACCGCAAAGACCTCCATTGCATATGTCGTTGCGCACAGCGCATAGGTACTCGTTAAAACATATATAAGTGTGTGTGTATATATATATATACATTTTAAACAACGTGATCTCGATGTAACGAAACCTCGATATAACGATCTTCCCTAGAGATTCGTTATATCGAGGTTTCGTTACATCAAGATCATGTTGTTTAAAATGTTCATTAAAAAAAATCAGCCGTATAAATCTAGGGATATTTTTTAAAGAACGAAAGTCTCAAATTAGAGCCCTTTTTGCAAGCAATTAGCAATTAAGGCACAATGTATATTATTATGTTGTTGTATAAAGGTTTCGGGTGTCCATCAGAAGGGAATGGACAAATATTCGTTATATCGAAGATTTCGTTATATCGAGGTTCGACTGTATACATATATACAGGGTGTCCTGTTATGAATGGGTAATCCTGTCGATAGGTCATGTCCTACTATATGCTGAAATTTCAGTTTAGTAAAAGTCCCACGGTTTTCAAGATTTTGGGCTTTGTTATTTTTTTTTTCAATCATCTGTTTTCGGGTTTTCGCATGCCATTCCTACAAATGATATGAATCGACAATAACTAAGCATCTTTTTCAAATAATTGGCACGATATGCGTAGTACATTTTTTTTTACACCGCAGGCTACCAAAGTCAGATGTTCGAATTGGTTTGTATGAAAATTCTGCATAAGATCTTTTTTCATAGAGTTTCCTTAACATTTAAGGTTAAAAAGAAGACCTTTCTAGATAAAACGAATAACCAAGAGTATTTTTAAAAAACAGGGTCAAAAAATGTTATCATTTGTAGAAATAGCGGGCGAAAAACCTTAAGCAGATGATTCTTGTCTCGAAAACCGTGGGACTTTGACTGAACTGAAATTCCAGCATATAGTAGGACATTATCTGACCTATCGACAGCTGAACGATTATCCATTCATAACAGTACACCATATATATATATATATATATATATATATATATATATATATATATATATATATATATATATGTGTGTGCACTGTTATTGACTGCACGGTTTTGCACAATATTCGCGCTGGGAACGAAATTGGCACCGGAGCGCAAAAGGACGGAGCAGCGCTCCAGCAATTATCGGCCACTTGTTTTCTTTCCTTGTTCTTCGTTTTTTTCGGCGCAAACGAAGCTTCAAAGCGGAAATAATGATCGCGATTTTCATGTCCCGCAATGCGGACCTTGGCGGTCACGCGAGGTACGTACATCCGCCGATTATTCGCCCGAGGTGGCGAAAACGGCAGGATGCAACGGCGTTCACGGATAATATTTGAGAACGGATGCAACGGCCGTGCATGTGCAGCCTAGCAGCGAGATATAGGTAAGAAGGGTTGTCAGCGGGTTCTTCCCAGAAGGGTTGTCAATGTTTTTTTTTCCCAAAAGAAAAACCTCTATTTCGTTGATCATTTGATGTTTTGTAGGAAGAGGTGCACTTTGCCCAATGTAGGGAACTCGGGGAAAGACGAAGGCCCGGGGTGACGGCTTGGTTATTTTTTTCAAATTTATATTCCATATATAGTGACTTTTTGTTCATTACATATTTATTGTTAGTATAAATAGATTGAGTATTTACTTACGAAAATTTCCATGGAAATAACATTGATTGATCTGAACTTTACTAAAAAAAAGTATTAAGGGAGTATGTCACTTTAGACACAAAAAAGGCTGTTTTAATGATTTTTTTGATAGGTTTATATTATAGATATTGATTTTAAAAAAGTTGTTACATTTAATAAACACTCTTTCGGAAAAAATGAAAAAAAGTTTTTCATTTATTTAAGTCACTATTTATAGACGAAAATGGTAGTTAAAAAAATTCCTGAAAAAATTGTAGGTCTGCGCTGTTGATATCTCGGAGATGGATCATCCGAAACAACAAAATGAAACGGTTTTAGATTCAGTATGTTAATGGCTATGGCGCATATCATACGGTTTTTTATATATGCAAAAATAACAAAATGGCGGGCATTTTTCGAAAAACAACAAAAAAGGGGGCTTTTTCACCGTTTTTGACAAATACAATAGTAAACATCAAAATTTTTAAAAATCCTTTGCGCTATAGCTATAGTTGTAAAGAATAGGTAGTTGAAATTTCATAAGGATCAATTCAGCAATTTCGAAGATTTTATCAACAAGCCGTCGAAAAACGTTGTTTCGAGAAAAACGCGTTTGAAGTTCGTTTAGGTTACATAAATACATAAAAAAATTGTTTACTGTATTTCGAAAGTGTATTTATTGAGTGTAACAACTTTTATGTCAACATCTATATATATAAACCTATCAAAAAAATCCGTAAAAACAGCCTTCTTAGCGTCTAAAGTGAGAAGACCGCTTAGAATGAAACCTTTGAATTTTTGATATGTTATTTTCTGAAATGAGTTATCTAAAATTAAAATTTAATCGATCTTACAAAATTTCATTATACATTACGTTTCGCCTTTTCCTTCGTCCCCGTCGGTTAAAATAAAAGGATTTTCTCGGTTGGTTACTCTAGAGCAGGCGACATAGACCTGACCATGCGAGAAGCAGGATGTTCGTAGGTCGACTCCAGCCGCTCGTAGCGTTTGTCCTTGAGATTTGTTAATCGTCATCGCAAAGTGGACGGTTACGAGGAGCTGCACTTGCTTGAATTGAAACGGAAAGTTATTGGGAATAAGTGGTATCCGCGGTATAAAACCCGTTTCACCCTGTCCGCACCCCGTCGGGACTTCTCCCTCGATGACGTTTTGTTGTAAGGCAATCACTTGCTCAATTAAGCTATGGCAGTTTAAGCTATACAACAGAGAAAAGCATATTTCATTCGGTTCAGTAGTTTTTAAGTGATGCGAGGACATACAGACAGACAGACTTTACAGCTTTATTATAAGTATATATATTAAGATGTTAAGAACGTTAAGGTCATTAAGATGACCTTAACGTCAGTAAGGTCATAACGTCATGTTAAGGTCATTAAGGTTATAACGTCGCGTTAAGGTCATTAAGGTCATAACGTCGCGTTAGGGTCATTAAGGTCATAACGTCGCTAAGGTCATTAAGGTCATAACGTCGCATTAAGGTCATTAAGGTCATAATGTCACGTTAAGGTCATTAAGGTCATAACGTCACGTTAAGGTCATTAAGATGACCTTAACCTTAAGGTCATTAAGAACGTTAAGGTCATCAAGGTGACCTTAATGTTAGGGTCATTAAGGTGACCTTAATGTTAAGGTCATCAAGCTGACCTTAATGTTAAGGTCATGAAGGGCGTTAAGGTCATTAAGATGACCTTAACGTTAAGGTCATTAATAATGTTAAGGTCATTAATAACGTCAAGGTCATTAATAACGTTAAGGTCATTAATAACGTTAAGGTCATTAATAACGTCAAGGTCATTAATAACGTTAAGGTCATTAATAACGTTAAGGCCATTAATAACGTTAAGATCATTAAGATGACCTTACCCCGAGTTCTCCTACTGACGCGCCGTTCGCACTTTCGTTTGTTTCAGGCACGGTGGTGGACGAGGTGGTGCCAAGAGGCGGAGTTTCCGGAAGTCGTCGCGAGATGTGGCACGGTGCGCGTTTCCCGTTGCTCACCCTGGCGATAATCTTCCATATCGGCGATGTGTACTCGCAAAAGCTTCGTCTAGGCGGTGCGATCAATGTGTTCAGTCGCTACGGATACTTGAGCATAAGTATGAGGGTCGTGCCGCGAAACGACACGGACACGTGGATATTTCGTGAGCCAACGCTCGACGTGTTCGAGAATCCGCTGCCCGCCCCATCATCGGCCCGCCAACAGGCGAAAAGTGCCGCAGTTTTCGACGGCGATTTTCACATGGAATTTTGCGACAACGTGCGGCAATTGTTGCAAGCTTACTTCCGTGACTTTACGTTCGAGAGACTCGAGAGACCCTGGCGAGCCTTCACCGCGAGCTGGTCCAGGGCGGCCATTGCCAGGCACTTCGGCATCAACGCATCCTTCATCACGGGCGATCATTGCTACGTACTCGTAAGGGTCGCCAGATTTCGGGAGAACAAAAAACTCGCCGATTCACCGGAGAAGCTCATACTGGACGATATCGTGGCGAGGGAAGCCGGCAACGTTACGGTCGGTGATACCGCGAGTGTCGTCAGATTCATCAGGAACTTTGGATCACACTACATCGCGTCTTTCGTCACCGGGAATTCACTGTATCAGGTGAGAGAATTCTTCTTTCGGCTACACAAGAATACTACACTAGAGCTTGGACTATCGACACTTGCGATATTCGGCTTGATTATGTGCGTAACGAAAAAAAAAGTCATGCAGTGTGTGGTGTAAGGACTGGCTCTCAAAAAGGAAGATATATTCTCGTCCGAACTTATTAAATAAGTTGAAATTCACTCCAGAAGATTGGCATAACTATTTGAGGGGTCTTCTCACTTTAAACGCTAAAAACAGGCTATTTGCATGAGTATATTATACATATCGATATAAAAGTTGTTACACTTAATAAATACACTTTCGAAATTCATGAAATTAAAAAAGATGTATTTATCTAACCGAAACACACTTTAAACGCGTTTTTCTCGAAACAACTTTTTTCGACGGCTTGTTGATAAAATCTTCGAAACTACTGAACCGAACCTTATGAAATTTTAACCACATATTCTTTACAGCTATAGCATAGTACTGTAGCATACATAGCATAGTAGCATAGTACATAAGTATACATAGCATAGTAGCATTGTAGCATAGTACATAGCATAGTAGCATAGTACATAGCATAGTAGCATAGTACATAGCATAGTAGCATAGTACATAGCATAGTAGCATAGTACATAGCATAGTAGCATAGTACATAGCATAGTAGCATAGTACATAGCATAGTAGCATAGTACATAGCATAGTAGCATAGTACATAGCACAGTAGCATAGTACATAGCATAGTAGCATAGTACATAGCATAGTAGCATAGTACATAGCATAGTAGCATAGTACATAGTACATAGTACTATAGCTATACATAGCATAGTACATAGTACTATAGCTATACATAGCATAGTACATAGTACATATTACTATAGCTATACATAGCATAGATAGCATAGTAGCATAGTACTTTTTTTTGGATTTACTTTTTTTTGCAAAAAACTGTGAAAAATACACGTTTTTTTTTGTTTCCTCGAAAAATGTCCGCGATTTTGTTATTTTTGCATATATAAAAAATTGTATAATATGCGCTATAGCCATTAACATACTGAATCTAAAACCGTTTGATTTTTGTGTTTCGGATGATTCATCTCCGAGATTCGAGTATATTATAGATACACGAGAGGTGTATATTATAGATATTGATATAAAAGGTGTTACACTTAATAGATACACTTTCGAAAAACATTTAAAAAAAAGAATTAACGTATTTACGTAACCCAAACGACCTTTAACGAACCCCCACCCCTATTCCGTTACGTAACGGGTGCTTTGCCGTCAATAATTGCAATTTTTTTCATAGACATAACTATTTATGAACGGATCGGGTTTCTACTAATTTTACGAAGTTTATATTCACCTAGTTTTATACCAATTTTTATGACAAAATCTTGAAAATTGACCGGGATATGTGCCTTGATTTGACGACGAAAAAGAATTTTCTCTTCATTGTCCCATCGATATCTTTATGAATGGTTATCTGTAAATTGAAAGTCAACAATTTATCGATATATATACAACTATAGCTATCGTTATGCATGGCGGTTTTTTTTATTTTGTTTTTTTTTTTACATGATGCCGACGGTTTGAACATTTGTTTCTATTTTCAAGGCCCTTTTCCTGTTTTCAAGCAGTCTTCAAAAATAGTAATTATCAAATGTGAAAAACGCGAATACGTACAGCCTTAGTCACTGCGATTACGAAAACATTTTCAAAAAAATTGACAATCGATTGATAAGTTTTTAAGTATTCGCTCGGACAAGGTCGAAAAAACTAGTTTCGAGAAAAACGCGTTCAAAGTTTTCGTTCCGTGTTTCTTGATATAAAGTTACGATATTTTTCTAGAATATTGACACTTACATTGAAGTATCTAGTCGCGGGCGATATGACGGTTCGTCATTTTCATGATAGTTCACAAAATAATAAGAGCCTGTACTTTATCTATTGTAAATGATGCCACACCTGTAGGGACTGAGGCCACTAACCGGTCGCGCTACCTGTTCTCACTAAAGTGACTACAACTCCGTCAATTTTCGGACTTGCGAATAAAAATGTTGCCAACATATTTTTCAATACATGTACTTTCAAGAATTATTTTTAAAATGTCCATATTTTGCTCGGGGAATGTGGGAAAGCTACTGTGCAAGTTCTTCCACAGTGATTTTCCCCCTTAATTGACATTGCGTATAGTAAGCTGTGAGCTGTGAGCTGTTCACGGTAAAATTGCACTCGAGGTCTAAATTAAAAACTTGAACATGCAGAAATTTTGCTATTTCTGGCAGCTTTAAAATCGTGGCGTTACGCAAACCTCGAACCCCCCCCAATTACGTTACGTAATTTATGGACGGCCCCTTATCGGGGTTATAAATCGTGAATAACATTTTTGGAAGCACATGATTTTCTTCGTCCTTCAACGAGGAAGACGATGGTACCATTTAAACATTTGAGAAAATTCGCAAAGCGTGTCAAAGTTTGATCCGAAGGGAAAGGAAAATTTTTAATTGGCAAAATTGAGTATTTTCACAAAATTCCTGGGTCACGAATGTACCCCGGTGTGCCATTCTAGGGTTAATTTTCACGAAAAAAAACAGCGAGATCTTATTCAACATCACAACAGTGACATTCGATCGAAAATACTTCGATCAATGTAGACCCACATTTTACAAAATGAATTCTCTAAAACCGAAGTAGATTTCAATGCAACCACCCACGCAATCTCTAACGCGTTACCTTTGCAGGTTTTCGTGTACACGCCGCAGGTCTACCTGCGGATAAAGGAGCGTCTGAAGACGCGCGGAGTGGCGGACTTGTCGAGCCTCGAGTTGAGCAACTACTTTTCGCCGTGGTACGCCGAGCACATGGGAACGATACAATCGGCCAGTGGCAATCGTTCGGTCGAGGCATGGGCAGTGGAGAGGCTACGGGTCCAGTATTACATATTCACATACGCGAGCCTGCTGAAGCTCCACGGTGACGCGACGCTGCTGCGTCAACTTGACGGTCTCCTCGACAACGAGGCGCTACTTCAGCTACAGCTGCGAACCCTCGCGCCATTGTTCAAGGACCCCAAACGTCGCGAATGGTTCCTCGAGGTGATCGACAATTACTTCAACCTGTGGGAGGTCAATATGTGATGCGATACGAGGTCAATGGTGGATCCAATGCCTCGCTCCCTTCACGAGCTTCCGGGCCCTCGTGCACTTCCGGCAACTCCTCGTTCTCGGAATTTCCCTCTCTGGAAAAAAGAAGAAATATTTCTAGAGCGCCGACTTTTTCCATTCGAGAAAAACGAAAAATATTCTCTCTGAGATCCCTATCGGAGTTCCCGCTTCGTCTTTTTCTTAGATCTGTTCGATCGACGACTGAGACTCGAAAAAAAGAAGTGTTCGACGAGCCAATAACGTGCGCTTTCGCGGTATCTCAATTCTTAGCGCGTTATACGTAGACAATGTGCTTCAGGTGCAGCATCGCTGGAAAAAAAAATACAACCGTACAGTGCTACATTTATAGAGTATTTTTTTCGTTTTTTTTTTTTTTCGGAAACTTTAATTAATTGTACGTAAAAAGTGTTCCCGTGCGGTGACGCTATCCGAGAGAAAAATGTGTCCCTGAGATGTGCATTTTTGTTAATATACACGATCCTTTTTTGTACTGGGAGTTTTCTCACTTGGCGATTCTTCGCGCGACAAAACTTCATCTTTTGTGCAAAGTTCCGTGGCACCGGTTACAGGCAGAGGACGCTTTTTCTAT
Source organism: Ophion ellenae (assembly GCA_963210295.1). Classification (NCBI taxonomy): domain Eukaryota; kingdom Metazoa; phylum Arthropoda; class Insecta; order Hymenoptera; family Ichneumonidae; genus Ophion; species Ophion ellenae. Next base: position 24,031,556 of record OY723396.1, on the reverse strand, counting down.
TGAGCGTTGATTGTCCGTCTCGACTCAACTTACGTAATAACGATCTCAGACATATATATATATATATATATATATATATATATATATATATATATATATATATATATATATATATATATATATATATATAATTATTGTTCATCGTCATATTAGGCAACAATGCAAAATAATGCACTTAATAATTATCTACACCACCGTCGGAAAATACAGGCACTCTCTACGATTTTTCATGTAAGCGGAAAGTTAAAGATATCGAGCAAAAAAAGTCACAAATGATTGCGGTAGTGTTTGAACGATTTAAAGAAAAACAAGCTCCGTTATGCATTTTTTCTCGCTCTGTGCTGTTTTTTTTTACTCACTAGGTAACCTCGAGCACGGTTCGTTTTTGCGATCTCCCTACTCCCGTGAACTCGCGTCATTTTTCGGTAAGCGGCCATAGACGATTCTTCTCAGAGGTCCTTAGGGGGAGATGTACACCTAGGAGCCGGAAAAAAAGGTCATTTTTGTGAATTTTTTCAAGGACAACTATTTGAAATTTCGGATTGGGGTTTTAATTATCTAAAAGTGTATACATTCAAAAATATGTTTAATTTTTTTTATTCAAAAATATCAAAAATATCGAGGATGTTGTATGATCCTTGGAGCGTCGTAAAAAAATCTGCGTATACGGTACCCACTGGCGTTTCTTCAAAAAATCATCGGAAAAAAAAACCAAAAAGATCATTAAATTAGATACTATAATCTAGGACTTGTCAGAGCCGATTTTGAAAATATCGATTTATGACAAAATGGCGGATGTTTGAACATAAATAGTGATTTTTGGGCCAAAAATTAGTGACTATTTTGCCTATAAAACAAAAACTAAGTAACGGGAAAAAAAATCCTAGGACAAGTACTAGATAGTGGTGTATGGAATAACCACAAAAAACCTCAAGGCAATCGGTTCATTGGTTTTCGAGAAATTTTGGGTACCGATTTGTCAAAAATCAAAATCAAAATCAAGACTCACTTTGAATACGCGCTGTTTTTTAAATCTGATATTTCGGAAATTCCTTCGATTCATAGGGTAAACTAATATACTAACGAAATTTGTTTGATCATTTGATATTGGATACCTTGGTTCCGGAGGGCATTGCTCACCGCAAAAGACGTTTTCGGGGCCGGCTTGAAATTCCGAACTCTGAATTGTCAGAACGCTCAAAACTCCGAAAGAATTTTATCCGAAGACCAAAACCCCGAAAATCTGAACACCGTCAAAATAATTCGGCTGTGGAAGTTGTAAAAGTTTCAAAATTGTCAATCAATCGACGAATTATTTCAAGAATTTTTTCATTTATTAAGAAGTGATTTTACGTAAATTTTGAAATTGTCTAGACAATGTTATACGTTGTGCATCATTTACAGTCAACTGTATAGACTTTCGCTAGCATAATCTTGACGAACCTTGTAATTTCGAAAGTCTACGCAGTTGGCTGTAAATGATGTAGAACGTATAACATTGTCTACACAAATTTCAAAATTCACGCAAAATCACTCCTTAATAAAAAAAAAAAGAAATCTTGAAATAATTCGTCGATTTATTGAAAATTTTGAAACTTTTAAAACTTCCATAGCCGAATTATTTTGACGGTGTTAAGATTTTCAGAGTTTTGGTCTTTCGTGTAAAATTCTTTGGAAGTTTTGATCTTTCGGGGTACAATTTTTTCGGAGTTTTGAGCGTTCTGTCCATTAAAAGTTCGAAATTTCAACCCGGCCCCATCTTGAATTCCGGAATATTAAAATTCGGGATTTTAAACGGTCGGGGCATTCAAAGTTCGGAATTTCAAACATCGGCTGTAAATCAATTATAATTGAATATTTTTCTGCACATAAAAAATTACAGTGTTCTTCAGATACGTTTTTAAATCCCTAATTTCTGTACAAATTTATCATTACGATTTTTTATTGAAAAAATCCCAACAATCAGCTGTTTTCGACTGTTACAACTAAACGTAACCCGTTAAAACCGCCGAGAGTCACCTCCAATTTGCTCTTGAAGAATTTGTCTGTTTTTTTTTGCAGCAAGGTTATTTTACTTTTTGTCTATGCTACGGGGTTGGAAATTAAATATCTAAAGAGAAAAACGTCTGCTCGATGAAGAATTAATGGATAATCCTGCAACTGTCGATAGGCCAAATCATGTCGTACAATATGCTGGAATTTCAGTTTAACAGAAGTCCCACGGTTTTCGAGATTTTCGCCTTTATGTTATGTTTTTTTTAAATAAATCATCTGCTTTTATTTTTTCGCATGTAATTTCTACAAATGATATGAATCGACAATAAGTAAGCAACTTTTTCACGTAATTGCCACGATATGCGTAGTACATTTTTTTTTACACCGCAGGCTATCAAAGTCAAATGTTCGAATTGGTTTGTATGAAAATTCTGCATAACATCTTTTTTCATAGAGTTTCCTTAACATTTACGGTTAAAAAGAAGACTTTTCTAGATAAAAACAAATAACCAAGAGTATTTTTTCAAAAACCGTGTCAAAGAAAGTTATCATTTGTAGAAATGACATGCAAAAAACCAAAAGCAGATGATTATTATCTCGAAAACCGTGGGGCTTTTACTAAACTGCAATTCTAGCATTCCTACTATTAGGACATGATCTGACCTATCCACAGTTGCAGGATTATCCATTCATAACAGGACAGCCTATATATATATATATATATTAAAAATTTGGTTTCCGTGGAAGCTACTCGTAAAAAAGTACGAAAAAGCGTCCGTATTTTCCGCCCATGGTGTATATAAATATCGTAAAGATATTGGCACAATTATCGAATTAATTATTTTCCATATTCTCCAATTTAAAGAGCGACAATATTTAGTTTACTTCATTGTCTAACATCAAAATATATATATATATATATATATATACATATATATTAGGGTGATTCGTTTCAGGGTAACTTTTTTTTCTGACCCATCGTGGCCGAAAACCTTTAGTTGGTACCCAAAAACGAAGTTTCGTGAAAGGGGGATGTTGGCAAAAAATATTTAGAGGTCGCGAATCAAAATTGACGGTTTCCCATGTGATTAACATTGAAAAAAATGTTTTTCTCATTATTAGTGTTACCATTCCGCGAATTTTGATATCGCGATATTTTCCAAGTGGATTCTCATAGGAAATATGATACTTTACGATAAAGTTCATTGAGCCATGTCCGTAAATTCAACCGTTTCAGCGGTATCATTGTTTCAAGTGAATATTGTATGAAAATATCTATTCAAACGGCTGTAACGCCTAAGCTATTAGATATATCGAAAAAAAATCAAATGAGAACTATGTAGAGAAAGTAATTTGCTGCAAAAAAGTCTTATAAGCCGAGCCCGTAAATTCAACTCTTTCTCAGCTATAGGTGGATGAAGTAAAATAAATAGATTTTTTTTGTTTAATATATATATATATATATATATATATATATATATATATATATATATATATATATATATATATATATATATATATATATATTGATGGACAATAATAAAAAATAGTGATCGAACAAACCAAGATTCAATACCAAAAAAAAAGCGAGATCGGTAAGTAATAATTGCACAAACGTGGTAACCGGACTCTTCGAAAATGGGTCACAGTGCTCCGGCCGAGAGGTGCACAGGTCCGAATCTCCGATGCCTCGTGATAAGCACACATTAAGTTACACCGTGCAATCGCCGTTATTGTTAAAAAATAAGTATTTATTATATAATCGTTAATAGAAAACATTTTATACCGACGTTTCGTTTTTTTTTCTTCTCTTACCTAATGTAAAATATCGCAACAAGCGCTATATTCGTTCGTTCCTAAATATATACGTATTACCCCGAAGGCCTGAACGATCGTGGATCTAATGTGCGTTTCGTTTGCTCGATGGCGCTTACGAATTAATTGTGCTCTACGGCGCGAAGTTGGATCGTTTTTTATCACTTTGTTTTGTCACTTATTCGCTCGGTGGTCTGTCCTTTTGTGTGTTTTTCCTTCGTCGCATTCTTAGTGATGTGGGTGAACGATTGGCGACCTCGAAGGGCCCGCGGTTCTGGACTTGGACCATTTGAGAGAGGGAGCGAGAGTGAGAGAGAAAGAGAGATGGCGGAAGAGAGAAAAAGCCTAGTCCGGTTTGTTGTAACTGCAGAGCTTCGCACCCGCCTGGTAATCACGGCCCAACTTCCTTCCGTTCAAAACGAGCACCAGAGGCGTCTCGACGCGTATCGACTTGAAGTCAATTTCCTAGGGAGAAAATGGAAAATTGTTGATACGTCGTATTGGCTCTGGGCGCAACACTGGCGCCCCCGCTAGTTCGTTTTTTCGTCGGCTCTGACAAAGACTCTGTGATTGTGGTTACAATATTGTGATAATTATAAAAATTAAAATCGCGCACTCAATTGCATTTAAGGGGTAATAACACCTTGTGAACTTTTTGTTGTTGTTTTACAAGTTTCCTTAAGGGGTTAGGCCACTCTAGAGGCCGAAAAAATAGGCTTTTTGGGGATTTTATTTAGAAAAACTGCAAAATAAATCGAGATTACAAAAAAGGGTGTTCATTATACATATCAGTGACTTCAAAATGGCGGCTGTGCAGCGTTTATCTCGAAACTGCATTTTTTAAGTTGGCCGGAAACATAACTCAGACAATTTTCAACCGATTCACTTGAAGTGTTGAATATAGCTGGAAAAATCCATTGTATATGGAAATACGTAGGTTTTTTTTATATTGCATAGTTCATTTGTTATTAACAATTATCTGACGAAATTTTTCACTTTCCAAAAATTTGCCTAGAAAATCGTCAGATCATTGATAAAACAAAAATTATGTTTTTAAATGATTGAGAGAAAAAATGCTTGTGCTTCAAGACTTTATAAATAAGTATTGCAAAGCGAATTTAAAATAACGCTTCGTTTTTCTCAAATGAATTGGAGAAAATGACCCTCGATTTCGCCCCCACAAGGTGTTATTACTCTTTAATTTGTTTGCATTAAATCGATGCGTTTGGCCGAAGACAGCAAGGAGTGGTTCCTTTCGGTGAAGTGAAAAAAAGTAAGTGATATGTTATAAAACGAGCCAATAGTTGTGATAACAATACAAAATCAGGAATACACATATATGCCCGATTGTGTATTTCTGATCATATATTCCGGATCGTGCATTCATAATTGTGTATTCTTAAGGGGCTACATCTACCTAGGTGGGTCAATAAATGGCAATTTCCAAAAATATTTTTATTCCATAGTATCACCTTTTAGCTATATTCCCTGAAAATTTCAAACTTTAATCGCGTTTTTCCCGAAACACTGTTTTCAAAGTCGGTGGACATGATATCTCGAGAACCACTTGATGGATTCTTCCCAAATTCGCGGGAGATACGATGAGAAACGTTTGACGGTCGTTGACAATCTCACTTTATAAAAATCGATCTTCATTTTTTAATAGTTACGTAAAAATTACGACTTTTTTCATATTTTTTGTACGCTCGAGTTTCAAGTCGTCGGCATTTTGTTAAAAAAAAATGATTTAAAAAATCAACGATCGTCGACGACTCTTATTCATTGATAACTTTAATAGCCCGTTTGGTTTTTAGATTTCGGATGGACCGTTTAAGCTGGAGAGTGCAAAAATTGCATCATCTGCCGGCGGCCATGTTTTTGTTGTTTTTTTTGTATTTTTTGGAATCTTTGTTTGAAGGGTCTCAATATATGTACCCTTGTGTTTTTAAAAATGCGTTTCTTTTTTACCATCCGTTTGCCAGAAAAAAATGGGGAATTTGGCCATTTTTTGGGGCCTCTGGGTAGATGTAGCCCGTTAAACGCGTATTTCAGATAGTTTATTCCCAATCACTGATAATCGATACTCACGTCGTTGCCGTATGAAAAAGTGTGATGGATGAGATGAGGCTCCGGTATGGCGACCGAATCGCCAACGGATACTCCTCGGCCCTCAGCCAAATTGTAAACGGTCACAGCCATGCAGGTCGTCTCCCGATCGACCATGCAAAAAGCGCTGGAATCATGAACGAGATGGTCGTCAGTGTTCGGGTTGTAATTCAGTCCTAAAAATCCCATTCTAATAATAAAAATCATATCTATTATATCTATTATACTACTATAATAATAATAATAATAATAATTATATATATATATATATATATATATATATATATATATATATATATATATATATATATATATATATATATATATATATATATGAGGTATTCCAAGTGTTTTCGAACGGCCTAAAAGCCTGACCTTTAATCTTTTTCAAAGTTGGTGATGTTTTTGTATTATATATTTTGAGTACGTGGCATTTCTTTCAGATTTTTATCGGCTCGCTAACTCGGCGAACTCGGAGATAAGATTTTACACGTGATAAAATTTCAAATGATCGTATCGTAGTGAACTTCTCGTCGTACGAAAAAATGTCCTTCACAAAAAAGATGCGTTTTTCTATCAACTATGTTGAAAAAAAAAATCAAAATTTTCCAAGTACCACAACACTAAAAAAAAGAAAAATCTTTCATTTTTTAATTTTTTAACCCCAATGACCACGTTGATCCTGCTGAAATTTACACTGAATTTTCTTTTATTAGTGCTAAACAACATGTGTAAGTTTCATTCTGGGCAGGGCTTGCGTTCAGTTAATATCGTCGTCTTAAATTTAATGGGAAATTGTTTGTGTTGAATGACTCGGCGATTTACAATTTTTAAGTAAAAATGGTAATGACTAAACTTGTAGGAAGTCGAGTGCTTTACAACTTTGGTCATCACAGTTTTTTCTTTACCATCAATATTTTTCGAATTAAACCTGAAAAAAGCGGTTATCGCATTATCTCGTTCACTTTTTACTTCAGGGCATAAACGAACATAAACAAACTTGTAGAGAATGGAATTCTCGACAATTTTGGTCTCTACCTTTTTTCCCTAGAATCAATATTTAAGGTCGTACGCCAACGGTAAAAAAAACGAGAAGCGTGAAAATGTTATTTCGCGAACCATTCGCTCTTTTCTGTTACCGTTGGCGTACGACCTAAAATATTGATTCTAGGGGAAAAAAGGTGAGAACAAAAATTGTTCAATATTTCATTCTTTACAAGTTTGTTCATGTTTGTTTATGTCCCAAAGTAAAAAAATCAACGAGATAAAGCAATAGCCGCTTTTTTCCGGTTTAATTCGAAAAATATCGATGGTAGAGAAAAAACTGCAATGACCAAAGTTGTAAAGCACTCGATTTCCTACAAGTTCAGCCATTACGATTTTTACCTAAAAATTGTAAATCACCGAGTTATTCAACAAAAACAATTTCCCATTAAATTTAAGACGACGATATTAACTGAACGCAAGCCCAGGCCAGAATGAACCTTACACATGTTGTTTTACACTAATGAAAGAAAATTCAGTGTAAATATCAGCAGGATCAACCTAGTCATTGGGGTTAAAAGATTAAAAAATGCAAGATTTTTCTTTTTTTTAGTGTTGTAGTACTTGGAAAATTTTGAATTTTTTTCCCAAAATAGTTTTTTTAAAAACGCATCTTTTTTTGTAGAGGACGTTTTTCCTACGACGAGAATATCACTACGATACGATCTTTTGAAATTTTATCACGTGTAAAATCTTATCTCCGAGTTAGCAGATTCAGCGAGCCGATAAAAATCTGAAAAAAATGCCACCTGCTCAAAATATTATATATATATGAGGTATTCGAAGTGTTTTCGAACGGCCTAAAAGCCTGACCTTCAATCTTTTTCAAAGTTGGTGATGTTTTTGTATCATATATTTTGAGTACGTGGCATTTTTTTTTCAGATTTTTATCGGCTCGCTAATTCAGCTAACTCGGAGATAAGATTTTACACGTGATATAATTTCAAATGATCGTATCGTAGTGAAAAATGTCCTCTACAAAAAAAGATGCGTTTTTCTATGAACGATTTTGGAAAAAAAATTCAAATCTTTCCAAGTACTACAACACTAAAAAAAAGAAAAATCTTTCATTTTTTAATTTAACAATATAAATCTATAAAAAAGATATTTTATAATGATAAAAATGCGGAAAATAAAATACGAAAAAGAGGTTTCGTTGTGTTCCAACGAGGCGAGCTTCACCACCATCATATGCAATACTTCATAATATAAATACTATTCTCATTATTAAGCTTTTTCAGGGCTTGTAACATCGTCCCGAGCGTTCGGACCGCCATATTGCGACGCTGAGATTCGACGTGTCAAACATTGCCAATAGCCAATATTTCCGACAGCGTTCTTTCAATGACCGCCAGACGAATGTCACGCGAGTGAACACTCACAAAGGCACACTCTCCGAGTCCTGTATCCAGCAGATGACCTTGCCGAACACGAGTTTCTCAAGATTCGTCCCAGGCGCGAGTTCCTTGAGGGAGATCAGTTGAAGTTTGACGTAAGATTCGCCAGAGGCGTAGCCGCCACCCTTGTAGGGTCCCAGGTGTTTCTCGTCCAAGGATTGTACCAGTTGACGAAGCCTCTTGGGTTTCATGCGTCCCCTGTTGGCGATGGAGCTCTGCACGTCCTTGACGTATTTGAGCACCTCGTCGCGTTTCGTCCGGGGCAGGTCCCAGGTTGGATCGAGTTGGGCGGCGCGTTCGAAGGCCTCCAGGGTCGCTTTGTACTCCTCCTGATACTTCAGTGCGGTCGCCTTGTTGAGAAAGAGATAAGGATTGCTTCGCGCGACAATGTCCTTCTCCGCTTGGGCGTAAGCGGTCATGCATAGTCTCAAGGTCGCGGGATTTTGCGGCAGCGTGAAGAACGACGAGAGATAAGCGTTGCCCAATATCGTCCAGGACATGCCGTCACTCGTGTCGAGGCCAACCGCCTCCTTGGCGAACTCAACGCCCGTACGAACGTTTTTTATTCTCGCCTCGTGCGTTGCCGCCTCCTCCTGTCGCATCACCATCGACAAATTCCTCAAAGACGTTTTGTTACGGGCGTGGGGCAAAGCGCCGGCGAAACAATTCTTCGCCTGCTTGACGTCGTTGTTCTTCCAGTAACACTCGCCCAACTCGTTCCAAGCCTCGATCAACTTTGGCTCGAGCTTCACCGCCTTGCTGAGAAGCTCCTCGGCCTGCGGCACGTAACGATCCACCACGTTCAGCGCTCTGCCCTTCAGGTAGTAATACTTGGCTCGCGCTCCTTCTATCTCGTAAACCTTGCACTCGTCGAACTTCGACACCGTCTCTCGCATCTCCCTCTCTACGTCCTTGGACTTGTCCGCTGCGCGCGTTATCGGATGGTCCTCGAAGTAGTGGTCTCTGAAGCGGTACAGGGATCTCACACTTTCCTGGAAGATCGAGACACAACGCGGAATGAGACGCAAGGCAGCAACGGAGTGAGGGGAAAATGTGGCGAGGCGGTGGACATTTGCTACTGTGGCGTTTGCGTCGGTGGCACTTGAGAACTGTTCGGAACTGAACAACGCTCTTTAGACGGGAGGCTGAAGTTTGCAAAGTTGGAACGCGACGAAAGCTCTTTTTAATTTTGGTTAATTCTTCACTTTTCGTTGGTATCTATACTTTTTTTTCTTCATGGGAAGTTATCTACTTTGTTGAAGCAAATGATGTTGGTTTTCTCCAATTTCTTATGTGGAAAATATTAAGGCGAAGAAGATCTACCACGTGACATATGAGTGCGAGAGAGATAGCTGCAATTTTCGAACTGAGATTTCTCAGAGATGAATAATATTTAGGACAAAAGGAAATCATCAAGCTCTGCGTCAGGAAATCCTCCAGAGTCTAATGCTTTGTTTTTCCTTAAAAAATTAACCATCTATGAGAAAATTGGGTTGGAAAATTTGGGAGGTTATGTTGACCTTGTACGTGCCCTTAAATATGGAATGTTGAAATTTGGGATGTTTGATGAGCGGCCTTTATTGATGACGTTGAAGTTTGCATCTTTGGAATGTAACGAAAATTAATTTTTCTTCTAATTGCAGCATTTTATACTGCATTTAGAAGTTATGTGAAATTCAGTTAAACGTTTTTACGCATTCTGATTAGAGATTTACGACGCCAATTTGCAAAAAAAGACTTTGGATAGTGGTTTAAAAAAAAGGAATGAAAAATGCAGAGAAGAAATCGTTGCGTTTCAACGATGCAAACTTGAACAACATTTCTACACGCCCTAGATGAGCAATCGTTATGAAATTTGGCAGGAACGTGTATGGCAAATGTCTTCATTAGTTGAACTAGATTTATTCAAAAAATATTCAAACGTTTTTATTTTATGAACAAAAAACAGCACGAATTTTTGGTAAGAAAAAGTAATTTTTCAATTTATCTTCTTGATTCTAGTTCGACATATACGCAATATTGTAGAGTAAAAATAAGTTTGGTCTTTTTGCTTCAGAGCACCTGTTCGGGACTTAGAACTTTCGCAAGCGAAGAATATTATTGCCGGTGCACCAATGTACGTGGCTCCTCCCACTCCCAGCCCATGTTTTGTTAAACTTAAGGGGAGGGTAGGGGTTTCAGTGTGAAAAAAAAACAGTTTTTCGCGAATTTTTTTCATCTATATGGATAGAGTAAATTTATTGAAACCTTTTGTACATTGTTAAGTGTCATTTCAAGAACATTCCGTGAAATTTGTACGCGAAAATATCCACAAACTAGCCGGTGCCGCGTTTCTCTCGAAACCACTTTTTCAAAGTCTGTGTTCACTGCCATTTGAAAACTACATGACCGATTTATTTCAAACTTGGTACACACTTTCTACATATAAAATGCCTCCCCTCAACGGTTAGTTTGAGATTTTTTTTTACATTGAGGGGGTTTTCCACCTCCAAAATGGCGGAATTTTTCGTGAAAAATAGCACTTTTCACTTTACATGACCACCAAAAATTTAGAAATGAAAAAAAAAGTTATCAAAGACCGTTGGGGGGAGGATTTGATGATACTTTGACTAAATTTTAATGGTACTTGATTTCAGATAATTTTTAGCTGAGATACATTGAACACCGCAAAGCGTGTTTTTCCAAAGGCGTTCTTGGAAAAGCTTTGTCACCAGCTTGTTTGTGGATATTTTCGCGTACAAATTTCACGGAATGTTCTTGAAATGACACTTAACAATGTACAAAAGGTTTCAATAAATTCACTCTATCCATATAGATGAAAAAAATTCGCAAAAAAGTGTTTTTTTTGTCACGTTGAAACCCTTCCCTTAAAAAAATGATCGGGTTCGATAAAGACCGCTTAGTGCACATGCCAAATTTCGACGTTATATAGTTAATATTTTTCGCATAAAAAAATGATGAAAAAACGAACATTTTCTGGCTCCACAAAGTTGAAACCTCCCTCAAGATCGTGGATCACGTATGAGGATAAGAAAAAACCGTTTTAGTGACCAAACCGGCTTTAAAAATGTTAGCAATAGAAGAAAAATTACAGTATTGAAGTTTGCATCGTTTGAACGCAATGAAAGCTCTTTTTGACATTTTATTTTCCTTATTTTTATTGTCATACAAACTCTTTTTTTCCGGATGTATATTGCAGATCGCTAAATATCTTTGAAAAATGTTTGGGGAATTTAAAACGGCAATATCTGCCAAAAGAAATTAACGAAATTCAGAACTATCATGGTGTTGAAGGTTGCATCGTTGGAACGCAACAGAAGTTTTTTTTTTACATTTTGATTTTCTTCATTATATTATTATAAAAATCGTTTTTCTGTACAAAACGCGAAATAAGTATACCGAAAAATATATCGTGGGATTTTTGTAGGCAAAACATACCAATTTACGTTCAATTTATTAAGAAATATCAATTTTCATTGCATTCCAACGATGTGAACTCCGACCTCATGAACAATAAACTCTCGTTGCGTGTTGACGATGCAATCTTCAACGTCGTGAAATATCAATTATGATTGCATTCCAACGATGCAAACTTCAACCTTAGTACAAATTAACTTTGGTTGCGCTCCAACGATGCAAACTTCAACATTGCGTATGTTCGGGCCAAATTGGGCCGAGAATATCACTCGATACTTTTTTTGAGATCCTTAGTACGAACGGACGGTCTAAAACTGAAAAATCGTTGGATATTAACAAAGAGTGAGAATTAAAAAAATGTATGGATCTTCCGTTGCATTCCGACGATTGAATATTCAAGCATGCACATTGTTGGCGATATATTTGAAGTCCTGCATTATCCTATGAGCGGGACTATTTAATAGAGTGGCAACCAAGAATGTACGAAAGATACAATTTACAATTCGATTTCGACGAATACTTCGATGTCTGCGCAGCTCTTCGGCCTCGCTTCGAAGACCGTACGGATTTTTCTTTCGTGCATTACGAATTCGAGCTTAAGTTACGTACCGTCAACGCGATGATGGGATCCTCTTTGACATCGTTGGGGCTCTTAGCCCCGGCGACAACTTTATTGTCTATTATCGCCGACATCTCAGAATTTCTCGATTCAACTTTTCGAATCACCGATCAGGCATTTTTCTCTTGTTTCTTTGTCCGATGAATCCTCGAGGTGGCTCGAAAGTTTGATTCGGTCGATGAACTATTGTGCTAGGGAGCCGAACATTCGACGCGACAAGTTTGGCAAATTGCCAATTTTACGTTGAGCAAAATTACACGTCAATTGAACAGTGGAGTCTTGCGTCTGTCGTAATTTTTCATCTTGTCGCAACTCGCGTCCGATAACCTCGAAATTACTTTTCTTCTCTGACGTATTTACGAATTGATTGTCCCCCTGGCGGGGTTGCGGGGTACTCGAATAAGCCACCTCAGATTGAGATCCTGAGACTGGGAACTGTCAAACTCGGGCGCGCGTGTTGCCTAATGAGGGGTGAAAGCCTCGCTGCGTTTAACCCCCACCCTGAATCTTGGATTCAAATACTCCAGGGAAAATGAATTTTTGCATGCAGTCTTATTTTCCGGAGCAGGGAGGCTAGAGTGGGAGGAGTCCGATCTCTTATGGAGAGACTTGAAAAAAGTGGCTACAAAAATGTGGTCATACCGGGATGGCGCCACTATTGCTAAGACGTCGAGAAGTGAGCTGCGTGTGACAGAGACGGAACAAGTAAATAATGAGAAGTGAACTGTGCATAAGGCAGCATGATCTTGAGAAGTAGGCTGCGTGCGAGAGAGATGCAAAATGATATATAGCCAGATCGCGCGCAAACGTTACCCCCTCTCTAGCCTCTTACGCGCCCATCACACAATCATAGTAGCGCGTGTTCGTGAGCGAGCGACGCTCGGACATCTTCGGAAAGAGCCGAGCGCGCCGAAGTTTCCCGACCGCGCCTTCGGCAGCTACACCAACCATGGACGCCGAGCTCGTTCATGTGCGGCCAAGCCGAAACGAAGGCTTCGAGGGAAACAGCAATCTGAGCACGACTCGCGCGTGACGTCACTCGACGGAACGCGCGAGGCTTTTAGACGATTTCAATGCTTATTTAGCTCTTGATTCTCCGCGTTATCAATGTATACAAAAAAATGTATCGGGCACCCTGATCGCTTTTTTTTTAGTTTATACGTTAATTTAAATATAACAATAAATCCAAATTACAACTTATTTGTCTTCTAAAAAATTGTTTACACTCTACTCACACCCATCCTTATGCCAAATAAATTATAATTCATAAAAGTAAGCGGAAATATATTTATATTCGTATTATTATATTAATTCTCATACTTTCATCAAGCGATAAAGCATTATCCCCAAAAACAAGCGAATCATTCATCTGGCCGCGAATCGTCAGTACCAGAAAGTGCATATTCTACAAGCGATGAGATGGTCCCGTTGGTAGCGTTCCTGGCTTCGGTCCGCAGGGGCGCGGGATCGTTCCCCGCGCTCAGTGCTTTTTTTAAAATTCTGATTACCATTAATTCTTATTTGATTAGTTATTTTTATTAGTTATCATTATTATTTTAATTAGTTATCTTTTAGTGTCGAAAAATTTATCGCGCACTCCGACCGCTTATTTGATTAGTTTGTACGTTAATTTTAATTTAATAATAAATCTAACTTACAACTTATTTATCGTCTAAAGAATTGTTTGCGCTTTACTCACACCCGTCCCTATGCGAAATAAATTGTAATTCATAAAAACTAAGCGAAAATATATTTATATTCGCATTATTATATTCATTCTCATATACTATCATCAAGCGATAAAGCATTATCCCCAAAAACAAGCCACATCCATCCGGCCGCGAATCGTAACTTACGAGAATGAATATAATAATACGACTATAAATATATTTCCGCGCTAGCAATTTTGGCAACTGCAAAGTCAACCGAAATAATCAACGGTTGAATTTGGACAGCTTTACAACTATAAAGTCGACCGTAAAAAAAATCCTAATGGTTGATTAAACGGTTGTTTAACCGCGGCTATTTTGTTTTCGCTGGATGGTTGTCTCACTCCGTCGCACAATCTGCTGCGGATATCCCCCCCCCCCCCCCCCCCCCCCCCCCCCCCAGTGTTTGATGACTCAATTCTCCGCAAATCATCAATTTAATTATCAAGACAGTATAATTTGATTAATCATTAAATATATTGCGTCGAGTCAACCATCCAATCAACCGCCGAGTTAACCATCGAGTCAACCATCCACAGAAAACGCAGGATGGTCGACTTTCAAAGATGAACAGTTGAGAAGCTGTCCAAATTCAACCGTTGAACTTTTACGTTGACTCAACTGTCTTGTACAACCGGTTGACCAAAATGCCAGGGCGCTTACTTTTATGAATTACAATTTATTTGGCATAGAGACGGGTGTGAGTAAAGCGCAAACAATTTTTTAAAAGATACATAAGTTGTAATGTAGATTTATTATTACATTCAAATTAACGTACAAACTAATCAAATAAGCGGTCGGAGTGTGCGATAAATTTTTCGGCACTAAAAGATAACTAATAAAAATAATAATGATAACTTAATAAAAATAACTAATCAAACAAGAATTAATAGTGATAATAATTTAAAAAAAAAGCACTGACAGCAAACGCTACCAACGGGACCATCCCATCGCTTGTAAAATATACACTTTCTGGTACTGACGATTCGCGGCCGGATGTTTGATTGGCTTGCTTTTGGGGATAATGCTTTATCGTTTGATGAAATTATGATAATTAATATAATAATACGAATATAAATATATTTCCGCTTACTTTTATTAATTATAATTTATTTGGCATAAGGACGGGTGTGAGTAAAGCGTAAACAATTTTTTAGAAGATAAATAAGTTGTAATTTGGATTCATAATTATATTTAAATTAACGTATAAACTAAAAAAATAAGCAATCAGGGTGCGCGATACATTTTTTGTATACATTGATAACGCAGAGAATCAAGAGCTAAATAAGCATCGAAATCATCTAAAAGCCTCGCGCGTTCCGTCGGGTGACGTCACGCGCGAGTCGTGCTCACATTGCTTTTTCCCTTGAAGCCTTCGTTTCGGCTTGGCCGCACATGAACGAGCTCGGCGTCCATGTGTTGGTGTAGCTGCCGAAGGAGCGGTCGGGAAACTTCGGCGCGCTCTGCTCTTTCCGAAGATGTCCGAGCGTCGCTCGCTCACGGACACGCGCTAATATGATTGTGTGATAGGCGCGTAAGAGACCAGAGAAGGGGTAACTTTTGCGCGCGATCTCGCTGCACTGCTTGCTGGGATGCGTATTCGATCCTCTTCCATCTCTCTTACACGACATCGATACTCAGCTTTGTGCTCGAGGTTTTAGAGATAGTGGCGCCATCCCGGTCTGACCACATTTTTGTAGCCACTTTGAAATGCACAGATCGGCCTCCTCCCACTCTAGCCTCCATGTTCCGGAGAATCAACGAGCGACGATTTTATTTTATTACTGTTTTCTATTACCGTTTTTGTTACCGACTGAGCTTGTACCGACGCATCTTAAGGCCTTAGGCCACAGTAACGGGTATAAAATCATGTTCGAATTTAACAATTTTTTTTGTTTGAAGCGAATTGAAGTTTCGAACTTTGAAGCGATAATTGAAATTATCGCTTCAAACAATAATTTTTTTGAAGCGATTAATTTCAAAATGGCGGCTGTGCAGCGTTTATAGTCTTCCTGGTTTATCTCAAAACTGCATTTTTTAAGTTGGCCGGAAACGATTCTTCAATCCAATTTTTGGAAAGTGAAAAATTTGCCTAAAACAGTCGCCAGATAATTGTTAACAACAAATGAACTATGCAATATTAAAAAAAAAAATCCTACGTACTTCCATAGACAATGTATTTTTCAAGATGTATTCAACATTTCGAGTGAATCGGTTGAAAATTGTCTGCATCATGTTTCCGGCCACCTTGAAAAATGCAGTTTTGAGATAAACGCTGCACAGCCGCCATTTTGAAATTAATCGCTTTAAAAAAATTATTGTGTACAGTCGCTGATATGTATGATAAACACCCTTTTTTGTAATCTCGCTTTATTTTGTAGTTTTTCTGCAAAAAATCCCCAAAAAGCCCATTCTTTCGGCTCTAGAGTGGCCCCTTAAGGAGAGGGTAGGGGTTTCAGCGTGAAAAAAAACACTTTTTTGCGATTTTTTTATCTATATGGATAGAGTAAATTTATTGAAACCTTTGGTACATTGTCAAGTGTCATTTCAAGAACATTCCGTGAAATTCGTACGCGAAAATATCCACAAACAAGCCGGTGACAAAGCTTTTCCAAGAACGCCTTTGGAAAAACACGATTTGCGTCGTTCCCTGTATCTCAGCTAAAAATTATCTGAAATCAAGTACCAGTAAAATGTAATCAAAGTATCATCAAATCCTCCCCCCAACGGTCTTTGATAACTTTTTTTTTCATTTCTAAATTTTTGGTGGTCATGTAAAGTGAAAAGTGCTATTTTTCACGAAAAATTCCGCCATTTTGGGGGTGGAAAACCCCCTCAATGTAAAAAAAATCTCAAACTAACCGTTGGGGGGAGGTATTGTATATGTAGAAAGTGTGTACCAAGTTTAAACTAAATCGGTCATGTAGTTTTCAAATGGCAGTGAACACGGACTTTGAAAAAGCGGTTTCGAGAAAAACGCGTTTGAAGTTTAGAGAAGTCGGAGCTACAGTGTCAGAGGAGCGGGACCAAATAGTCAATAACTTCGAGAGTTTTGCTCCGATAGACTTTAAATTTTCGGATTATAATCTTGAAATCTTTAACTATATGAAAAGACAAAAAAAATCGATTTTTCAAAAGTGCCAGCCCCCACTTTCCCCTTAAGCTAGCTTTCGACAATTTTATTACCGATCGAGTTCTCCCGCAGTTTCCTCACCGTGCCGCTTCCCAGTCGCGCCACCGGCCCCGTACCGTGGCGCCTCGGAGTGGCGCGTACGCGCAGCCTCCCGTCGCCCCCCACTCGCGCGCGTCAGGCGCGCTCGGTGCGCCGAGCCGCCGTTTTTCCCAAGATGCATCGCTCCGCTCGGGGCTCAACGCCATTTTATGTGTTTGGGCTCTGACCACTGTGGGGGACACACACACTGTGGGACGGTGGGTGCGCGAGGTGGTGGTGTTTTAAATCCTAGCTCGGTGCACTGTGTGCGTGCGCGCGCGTGTGTCTGTGTGTTTTTTGTTGTTTGATCCTCGAAAATGTTGCTCCAAGGCTTGACGCCCGACGTGTGCGAGGAGCGATCCGCTGGCGAATAAACGGATTAAGAAAAATAAAGAAACCGCGTACCTGGAGAGAGAGAGAGAGCAAACCCGCCGTGCGCGAGAGTGATTATTTTTCTTCTTTCTCTCCCGTGTGTTTGCTCGTGTGAAAAACCACCGTACGTTCTCTCTCTCTCTCTCTCTCTCTCTCTCGCTCTCTCTTCCTCGAGAGAGAGAGACATCGAGTGACGTTTTCGAAGAATTATCGACACGGCGATGGTGCGTTGGTGATACTTGTTTTTTTTATTTTACCTCGTTGTGACGTGAGCCGAAGTGCGCCTACACGAAAGGCCCTAAAGTGTGATTTTTTTTTGTTTTCGTCGAGTGCTCCTCCGCCCCCTTGACGCCGCCCCCATCGCCCGATACGAAAAGAAAAGAGAGCACACCGGTCTCGAAGTACCGCGCTGCTGTCAAACTTTCCGACGTGTGTGCGTTTGTGTGTGTGTGTGTGTGCCGTGCGAGTGTGTACGTGCCTGCGTATGGCGTGAGAAGAAACAAGAAGAGAACAACAAATTTTTTTTTCACACTCGGCTCTGTATTTCCCACTCCCAACATCCTCATCGTTCTCCCCCGTGCTCCGCGAAGGATTGGTGTTATTGGTTTTTACAACGCGGGGCCTCCGGATTTTCAACCCGCACCCCGTTTCGTAAAACGACGATTACGATGAGTTCGCGAAACATCCCGTCGGACAAGGTAAGTGTCACGCGTTTTCTTTCTCGTTTCCTTTTTATACAAGTCATACATATACATATATATATACATACATATATATATATATAACCTGTCTACCGTAGATCCGCAGTCCAGTTACGTCTCGGGTGCCTCACCCCTCGTACACCCGCCCAAATCTTTACCGTAAACCTCCGAGACACCCTTCGCCCCCCCCCCCCACCTCTTTTTTCCTTCTCTCGGGCTTCTCGCCGTCGTACTGGGAATTTATTTCGCTCCAATTTATTCGACTGTACCGTGGAATCGCGTTTTAATTCCACCCGAATGATTCACGGGCTTGAAGTACACGCGTTTTTTCTTTTTTGGCACCCAGGCTCGTGACCCAGTTCGCTTCCCTCCGTGGGGATTTTCGAGAGTGGTAGGTCTCTCATCCTCTCTCTCGTAAAGCGCCAAGTGTTGTGCGTTGTTTCTACCGTATATATATGTATGTATGTGTGTGTGTGTATGTATATATATATATATATATATATATATATATATATATATATATATATATATATATATATATATATATATATATATATGATTGATACCTCGGAGAAAAGTGTTTCGAGATGCAAGTTTTATTTTTCCACATCACTTACAACGGCGCACGTTTGCTGCACCAACTGGAAGGGTTTCTTCGATATTGCCTTCGGAGGCTTACTCCGTATTGCGATGATAATAGTAGACCATTTTCCATCAGTCCAAAAATTTGCATTGGAAAGCAATGATCTTTTTTCGTATTTTTATTTTTTATTATCCAAAAACTTTTTTGACGGATCATCGTGGTCTCCAATGGAAAAACGCAATAATATTATGGCGTTGAAGTTTGCATAATTGGAATGCAACGATTTTTTCTTATTTCTTCATTTTTTATTATACGAAACATTTTATGCAACTTGAGGTCGTACATCAGTAATAAAAATACGTAAAAACGTTGGAATGATTTTTATAGCCTGAATGGGCTAAAAAGAAATTCAATCAATGCAAGAAAATTCGTTTCCGTTGCGTGCCAGCGATGGAGACTTCAAGATCATGTAATATGAGGTTGAAGTTTGCATCTTTGGAACGCAAAGAGAATTAATGTTTTTAGTTCCTTTTACTCATTTTGGTAAATTTTGGATACGAAAATGCTGCGAGTATTTTTAAAGATATTTACTTAACAATGTAGAATATAAATCTAGAAAAAAAGATTTTCTTTGGTATTATAAATGTGGGAGATAAAATGTGAAAAAGAACTTTCGTTGCGGTCCAACGATGCAAACTTCAATACCGTGTGAGATTCGAATAGTTTTCATGGGCTGAATCGGCTTCGAAATCCGAGAAAAAATAAACACAACAGTTGAATAGGAAAAAAAAGTTACGGTTGTTCGCCATTGTTGGAATTCCACGATATTTTTTTTCTTGCTTTTTCATTTCCTTATTTTCGTCATTACCGAAAGCCTTTTTTCGCTCGTTTGAGATCGTTAATCTCTAGTGAGAATGTGTAAAAACGTATGAGGTTGAAGTTGGCATCGTTGGAATGCAATGAATGTTAATATCTTTTCATTCCTTTAATCTCTTTTCGCAGTTTTCGCCAACAAAAATACGTCAACCATTAAAAAAATATTGATTTAGCGATCTACAAGATAAATGCATAAAAAGATCTTCTCTGATGATAAAAATAAGGCAAATGAAGTGTAAGGCGAACTTTAATACCATAAACACGTTTGAGTGATTTTCACAACCTAAATCGGTCAAATAAAATTTGTGCAATTGAGAGAAAAATTACTTTTCGATGTGTTCCATTGATGCAACCTTCAAGATCATCCTACAAAAAAGATTCTAGATTATAATAAGAATAAAGACATTTTTTTTAAAGGAGCATTTTCGTTGCATCCTAACGATGCAAACTTCAACAATATGAGTGCAGTATCATTGTAATGAAATTTTATAAACGCCTCTGTGATGACGTTGATGTTTGCATCTCCAGAATGCAACGAAAATGAATTCTTCTTTAATTGTTCAAATTTATCGCTTGATTCCGGCTGTGAAAATCATTCGATCGTTCGCACGTATTCGTTTTCGAGATTTTATGACCTCATTTTGCAAAAAAGGCTTTTGGGATAATGTCAAAGATAAGGAAATGAAAAATTAAGAAAAAAAAATCGTTGCATTACATGACAATTTCAATGTCATCGTCTGTGTGTGTATACGTACGATATTCGATTATAACAATACGATTATACCTTTAACACTATGCAAAGGTCTAATGACGTTTGAAATTTGCATCGTTGGAAGCAACGAAGACTAAATTTAAAAAATATTTATCTTGTTATCACCTGATTTTTCGGCAGCTGTACGCTACGAGAATTACTGAAACGTTTTTGAAGACCTTTCCGCAATTCCACAACTTTAATTTGCAGAAAAATATTTTCAGTGATGTCAAAGAAAGAAAACATCGTTGCGTTCCAACGATACAAAGTTCAAGACTGTAACGTTCCTACGTATTCTTATAAAAAAATGTACGGCCTCAATGGGCAAAAACGGCTTTGCATAATGACGAAAATAAAAAAAATGAAATAAGGACGAAAAAATAGCGTTGCATTCCAATGATGACAACTTTAAGGGGCTATACCAGTGTGAACGCTGAAAATTTAGGTGATTTTCGGGATTTTTTTGGAAGAAAAGGACTCAATTAAATGTTTCGGAAAATTAAGAATATATTTGGCTATATTTGACCTATAGTACATAATTTTTTCATAGAAAAATATTGAGATCCAAGCTACTTATGCGCTGTCTTCGGAGGCGCCAAAAAGTTCCTCCACTGCTGACATGATTCCGGCCGATTGAGTAGCTGAAACCCAAAAAGGAAAAATATGACATGACAACAATGACGTAGGATTTTCGAAAAATATCAAAATCTAACAAAATGGCGTAGTTATGAAAAAAAAAGTTTGTTTTCTTGCCTGTAAAATGGTCGTTTTTTTCAATGCCAAATCGTCAATTTTCATCCAATCAAAAATATCCTACGTCATTGTAGAGTAAATATATTCAAGAGTACTCAGTTCAAATTTCAAGTCAATCGGATAATTGCTCTTTGAGTTACAATGTCAGCAAATTTGAAAAATTTCATTTCGAGAAAAACGCGTTCAAAGATTCAACTATCGATTTTTGCAAGATAAAATGATATTGATATAAGTGATATAAATGATAATGATATTCTTGACAGTATAAACTGTCGAAAAAGGGGAAAATCGATTTTTTGAAAGTGTTACACTGGTATAGCCCCTTAACGTCATAAGGTATATATACCCTTTGGCCACACACACACACCCTTACGCAGCAGAAGAAAAGATAGGGGTAAGAGAAAGAGAGAAAGAGAGAGATCAGTAAGAGGTACCAGCCGGATCTACTGACATAATTTCAATGACTATGCAATTATTACAATTCGGTCTACTGCGTTTGCACATTGCAGATCTCAACTTTGTATTACAACTGTGTGGATGTGCGTGTACTTTTTGTCAGGAAGCAACAGAGAAGTACCCGTATGGCTCTGTGGTTGCTCCGGGCACGCACGCACTCACACATACACGTATTCGCATTACGATTAACGTTGACAGACGTATACAATATCTATATACGCATGCTCGCATTCAACATATTGCAACCTGTCGCGAGCTATAGTACTGTTCGTGGACTGCGGTCGTCTCGCATCCGTTGGGTCTTGTTGTCGTTCCATCGTTTACTCTCCATGTTCTCCGAGTCGCTTGCGCTCGAAAGAACACCGGAGAATCGAACAAGCTTGACTTCTTTCTCTCTATATACTTGCCTGATGGTATTGAAGTTTGCAACGTTGCAACGCAACGAAAGTTCTTTTTTTACATTTTATTTTCCATATGTTGATTATTGTACAACACCTTTTTTGTCGGTTTATATTGTTGATTGCTAAATAAATATCTCAAAAAAGGGTTGAGGGATTTTTGTAGGCAAGATCTGCCAGAAGAAGTGAAAGGAATCCGAAAGTATTAATTTTCATTGCATTCCAGCGATGCGGAGTTCAACCTCATCTTGTATGATCGTATGGAAGTTTGCATCGTTGGGATGTGTTAGTTTGTATAGGTTCCGTAAGCAGGCGATCTGAGCGCCAGCGAACATCTTAGCGAATGCGCGCGCCGGTGGACCTCGATTGGTATATCCTCCAATCACGCGGAGACTAGCCTTCTCTCGTTGCCGAACTCTGTTACCGAGTAGACGTATTCCCCCTGAACATCGGCGACGACTCTTCTATCTTGCGAATCGCCTTAGTGGCATTCTTGTAATGATCATTAATAAACCGTATCTCTTAGTGAACACGAAAACCTCGTTATTTTGACCCGTCCACATCACCTCCAACATGGTCTTGAAGTTTGCATCGTTCGAATGTAACGAAACTTTCATTTCCTTTGTTGCCAACCAAAATATTCTAAATTTACGTATTTAAAATGATCGAAAAGTCGTAAAATGTAAGTTCTGGAACGTATACCTTGTACGTTCCAGAACCGCGAACGAATCTGCTCTCTGTAAGTAAAATCACCAACAACGGATACAATGAACAAGTGGTGCCTTGGTACTGGAATGGTGCTGGAACTCGCGTACGTTACCGAAATATCGACAATCGAGGCAACGATGAGTTTTGAAGTCATTTAAGGAACGTTACTTGGAAAATGTCATTGATCCCATTGATCAACCCACAACGAAGAACCTCATCAGTTGCAGAATGGTGCTACGGAACAAGTACAGCACGAAATGGAAATTCGTCAGCTGGATATTACTACGACATAGGGATCGTCCATTAATCACGTGAGGTTTTTCGGCCACTTTGTGAGCCCCCCCCCCCCCCCCCCCCCACGCCCATAGTGATGTGGGGTCGTCCATAATTTACGTGAGGCTCAAATAGGGGGGGGGGGGAGGATTTGGACAACAGAAACCTCACCACATATCACCATGAGGGAGGAGGGGCCTCAAAAAGTGGCCAAAAAACCTTACGTGATTAATGGACAATCCCATACCTGGACAATCGACGAGGAAATGTACATGGAGGTCCTTTCTTTCAAGAGTTCTTCCGGAGCTGATCCGCGAGTATTCGACGCAACGAGACATCGCTATCAAAACATTGAAGGATCTTCGCTCCGGCAGCAAGGTACGCGCTCTGAGTGAAGCACTATACGGATTGAAGCAGGCTGAACGACAATGGCACATTAAACTCAATGGAGGTCTACGTGAGCTCGGATTGAAGCTGTTGAGCGGAGGCGTCAGCGTCTATACCGCGAAACGCGACGAGAAATCGTGATAATCGCGGCATACGTCGACGATTTGATAATTGCTTCAAATTACACGACTTGGATCTCTGGAATCAATGCAAATCTGAAGCGGCAATTCGATTTGCGGGACTTGGATCAAATCAGCCGCTGTCTTGGATTGGAGTTCGCCCAAGAGAACGGTGAGGTATATATACGCCAAGGATTTGTCGCGGCGTTTTGGCATGGAAGACTGCAATCCGGTCCCGACCCCAGTCGACTTGGCTCAAAAATTGACGGAGCCAAGTGAGAACCGATCGGGTGCCTTATGTACCTGGCGGTTTTCAGGCGGCCGGACATATCGTTCGCTGTAAATTCCTTAAGCCAATTTTGCGGTAAACTTGGAAAGAAATACTGGATGGGCGCGAAGAGGATTCTACGGTACCTAGAGGGTACGTTGGATTATAGCCTGAAGTACACGCCAAGCGGAAACTCCGTTTGCGGTAGCGTTGACGCCGACTAGGCTAGTTGCGTGAAGTATAGAAAGTCCTACACCGGCTACGCATTCAAAATGGCAACCGCAGCGACAAGCTAGAAATCTAGAAAGCAGCAAACAGTAGCTCTATCATCAGCAGATGCCGAGTACACGGCCATCGCCGATAGTGCAAAAGAGATGATGCATGTTCAGCGCTTCATCAGCGAGGCAACATGGACGCAAGCGAAGGCGATCACAGTTTTCAAATGAGATTGAAGTTTGCATCGTTGGAATACAATGAGAATTATCATTTTTTCATTGCTCGAATTTCTGTTGGCAACTCTCCGGTACGAAAATCCTTCGGTTATTTTTTAAATTGCTTATTCAGGGATATAGAATATAAATTTGCAAAAAAAGATTTTGTCAAATAATGAAAATAAGGGAATAGAAATATAATAAAGAAATTTCGTTGCACTTCAACGATGCAAACTTCAAAACCATAGTTTTTAAAGACAATCAAGGATCCCATTAGACGGCGAGGAACCCTGTCTTCCACTCGAGGATTAAACATATAGGTGTGCGACATCACTTCGTAAGGGAAACCGTGAAAAATGGGGGAAATCATTTTGGAGTACATGCCCTGGAAAGCGATGCCCGCTTACGTACTAAACAAACGGATTGTCAACGCCGTCGCACCGCGAGTGCATTGCAAGATTGGGCGTAACAAAACGCGCCATGATAAATAATCTAGTATTATGCCCGAAAGCTTATGGGGGAGTGTTAGTTTGTATAGCTTCCGTAAGCAAGCGATCTGAGCGCCAGTCAACATGGTATGGTGTTGAAGTTTGCATCGTTGAAACGCAACGGAAGTTTCGTTTTACATTTTATTTTCCATATTTTTATTGTTACAGGCGATCTTTTTTGATAGATTCATAATATAGATCGCTAAATAAATATCTTAAAAAATAATTGAAGAAATTTTGTTGGTGAAATGTGCCAAATGAAATTAAATTCGTAGCAGTCCAACGATGCAAACTTCAGCATCGTAATTGGTCCATCCTCCAATCACGCGGAGACTAGCCTTCTCTCGTTACCGAACTCTGTTACCGAGTAGACGTATTCTCCCTCAACATCGGCGACGCCTTTTTTATCTTGCGAACCGCCTTAGTGGCTTTCTTGCCACTATTCATTGATAAACCGTATCTCTTAGTGAACAAAAAAACCTGCTCATTATTTTGGCCCGTCCACATCACCTCTAACAGGATGCAACGAGTGTTTTTTTTCTCGTACTGCGCAATTTTTTGACACTGTTAGGCTACAAACATCACTGAAATATCTTTCTAGATCCTTATTAGGAATTCATATTATAAATTCGGAAAAAAGAGTCTAGATAGTAATAGAAAGGTAGAAATTAAATTTGAAACCAATTTCGTCGCATTTCAACACGATCTTGTATCGACAATCACGACATGTATTTAAAACCTACCTTAATGGGTTAGGCTACTGTGGCAACAAGAAAGTCGGGGTTGTTGGAAAAAATTAATATTGAAGGAATAAGTAAGATGATTGAAAAATCGTTTGGAAAATTATTTGTATGTACATTAACACCGTTGTGTACCACATTTCATTGAAAAATTGTATTGATAATTAAAGAAGTTATGAACAATCTGGTGACTAGCAGTCCTATCATTGTAATAATAAGTTTACCTTCAATTTGCAATTCTTGGACCATATGTTTGACCTCCCTCTTCTATTTGAGTTGCCCCAAGTGACGAACGAGCGTTCGTCATTTTCACAGTAGGCTAGCCCCATAATATCACGCTTTTACATATATACTGGGGTACGTCAGGAAGATAATTCAATACACGCACACACGTATATAATCACTCTGTATTATAAATTGGGTGGGCATATTTTTTATATCCAATAAAATTGCGTGGATGCGTGAGAGTTAAGTTTTTTATGTATGAACTCTGGTTTGTGTGTGTGTGTGTGTGTGTGTAGAGGAAGATTGACGCATGTATAGGTGTAATATTTACAAATATTATTTTATATACAAATATAATTATTTTATGTTGTACTACATTAATAGTAACCATTAATATAATACGATACAAATAATCTTGAATCGTTGGAACGCAATGATTTTCCTAAATCTTAAATTGATTCTGGCCGATTTAGGCAGTGAAAATCACACAAACGTTTTTACTCATTCTTATTAGAGATCAACGATCTCAATTTGCAAAAAAGGCTTTCGATACTGATGAAAAATTTGAAAAAATGAATCAAGAAAAAAATATCGTTGGAATGCAACGAAAATTATGTTTATTTTACTTGCCCCAATTTCTATTGGCAAATCTCATCTACGAAAATGGCTCAACAAATCTTTTATTTACTTACTTCGAAGTTAATAATCCAAATTTGCAATAAAGATTTTTCGAAATAATGAAAACGAGGAAAAAAATGTAAGGAAGAATTTTCGTTGCATTTCGACGACGGAAACTTTAACAGTATGCAAACTTCAATACCATTCACCACGTGGCATCAAGATTTACCTTTTGGACGTCACTTTTCGTCCACACACGCCCATGCGTATATCATTATTTTATATTGTATTTCCTCAATATCGCATCTATATATTTCTATGCGTCCACCTACCTGCATACAACATTAAATGTTTCGATATTAAAATTGTCACGTATGGGATAGAAAAAACAGCCATACTATACTCTATGTGCGTGTGTGGTGCTAAAAACGTATACGCCCATCACCTATACCGATGAAAAGTAGTTATGCTGCATTCGTTAACGTGGCTCTCGACTTAATGACGCACGATCAATTTAATCGGAGACAAAGTCGAGGGACGAGAATGCAGCTGAGTTTGTTGCTCGACGTGGTCACGGTCCTACGCCTTATTTTTCTCGTATTGCTGGGGGTATTTGCAGTAAAAAGTGCATCCTCATTCCGCCCGTTCTCATTCCATTATTCTCCTCGTCGCTGCCTATCAAATTTTCTCGCTTTCTCCTCTCTCTCTCTCTTTCTCTCTCTCTCTCTCTCTCACTCACTCACTCACTCACCCCCCTCCCCTTCTCTCTGTCTCTTGTGCTCTGTTCTTCTCTCTCCCTTTTCAACTCACTTACTCACATACTCACTCACTCTTCCCCTCACCCGTCTCATTTCGTCGCTCGTCTCTTGCGAAATTCTCCCACGCTGCCAGACGCATAATCGTATTTTCGCCACGGCGAGGATACCCACGTTGTCGTCGTCGTCGAGGCGTCGTCATCGTCGACGACGCCACCTTAGTCATACATGTAGACGTCGGTTCGCGCGAGGCACGAATTATACTTATTCCGTCTGCTTGCGATGAGAATTAATTTATATGCGAATGAGAGGAGGGAAGGAGAGAGAGAGAGGGAGTGAGAGGAGGGCGGGAGGGCGTGAAACGACTCGTCTATCGATTTTCGTGACTGACGCACTTTGTACACAGACATGCAAACATACACACACCCATGCCACGATCGAGCGAATAGCCAAACCGGTGCACACTTCGTGAAACGAAGAAAGTATGAATTCGGACCGTCTTGAAGATTTGCATCGTTGAGGGGTTGAGGGGTTAGGCCGCAGTAATGGGTATAAAATCATGTGCGAATTTAACAATTTTTTTTTCCTATGAAAAAGTCTTTCCCGGGTAAAATTAATTACACATCTATTTAGTATGAATATCAAGCTGTTAGAAAATATATATACATTTTTTTCGATGTACAAAATGGCCGACTACTAATATTTTCTCTTGTTATCTTTTTTTAGGCGCTCCGCGGCGTGACGTTTAGCATCCACAATTTTGTACCTAGAACAAAAAACAAAAATTCTCGTCAATCTACATTAGAATACCTAGAGAAGTACGTACGGAATTTAAAAAATATTGTTTTATTCAAAAGTTGTAGGTATTTGAACTTAAGAAATGAATTGTCAGTGAAAATTTTCGTTATAACTGCTCATAAACTGCTCGTAAAATGAAAAGTTTTCGATTAATTGGAAATTCCGTACGTACTTCTCTGCGAAATGCAATTAGGATCATAACTTTTGAATTTGAAGTAAATCGAGCGAAAATTGTTGAAGTTATTTGTCACGGCAATTGGAAAAAAGCTGTTTCGAGAAAAACGCGTTTGAAGTTTTAGGTACTCTATGCCCGTGCCAGAGGTGGGATTACGTTATACGCTCAAAGTCGGTGAAAAGAAATGTTCTTGCTATAAATCGAATAGTAACTTATTCTTATGATGATAAAGCACCGTTTTAGCGAGAGAAAAAATCGGTTTTTTGAAAAATTCCACTGTGGCCTTACCCCTTAAAAAGCAACGAAATACGATGTTGAATTTTGTATCGTTGGAACGCAATGAAAATTCAGTGGTTAGGCTATGGCGGTCAAGTTTGCATCGTGCGAATGCAACGAATTTTTTTTTTATTGCAAATTTCCTTCGGCAGATTTAAGCTTACGAAAATCACGCAAACATTTTTGAGGATTCTTATTTCGCCATCTACGACGAATCTGTAAAATATGATTTTCAATAATAATGAAAATAAGAAATTAATCGTTGCGTTCCAACGATGGAAACTTTAACCCCATGGTTAGGATATTGTTGAAGTTTGCATCGTTGGAATGCAACAAGAATTCTTTTTGATTTTCATTTTTGTCCATTCTCAATGTTATCCATAATAATTTTTGATAGATTTGGGTTGTAGATCGCTAAAAAGGTTTTTAGAAAATTACGCAGTAGCTTTGATTTGCCAAAAAAAAAATGGGCAATGGGAGAAAAATTATTTTTGTTGCGTTCCAACGATGCAAGCTGCAACGTCAAATGGTTAGGCTACTGGGACGATCTGAAAATCCACCCTGTCACGACCAGGGTTATTGGAAAAAATTAATTTTGAAGGAACAAGTAAGATGATTGAAAAATCATTTGGAAATTTATTTGTATGCACATTGACAAATTCGTGTACCAAATTTTATTTGAAAATAAGAATTATTGAAGAAGTTATAAGCAATCTCGTGAAGGACCTTCGAACGTGAGGGGCTCAACGGTGTACTTGATTTTGGCCACCCGGTTGATCTAAAATAAAAAACGAGTTCATTTTCGTAAAATAAATAATATTGGCTAAGGCTTGACCGAGTTTATTTTGCTATCGTGTTTCGAACGTATAAAAATGGAATTTTTTGTTTATTCAAGGAAAAATGACATGATTAGTGTTTATAATGGCGTTGAAGTTTGCACAATTGGGAAGCAATGACAACTTTTCTGTATTTTTTCGCTTTATTTTTATTCCTATCCAAAATTGCTTTCCAAGTTTCAGATTACGGAACTCAAGTAAGGATCTCCGAAAAATTTACAGTGATATTTGTCGCCAAAAGGGACCGAAAAAAATTGGGGATTACGAAGAACATATATATTCTTGTTTCATCCCAACGATGCAAACTTCTGTACCATTGTCTATAACTAATGAAAAAAAATGTTAAGAAAAACGTCGTTAAAAAAATATCTATATAAAAAAAAATTGGTTCTCTTTTAAATATGCAGAAATTGTGTTTTTTTTATATGCTGTAAACGCATTTTCCATAATAAGCTAGGTTACTTAATACGATATGACCCTAAAATCGATTACCGCCATAGACATGAGCCAAACTTCTTCCCCCGAGCAAGCGAAGCCTGGGAGGAAAGCAAGTTGACCAAAGAATTCGATCTCAATTCGCGATTCCTCATAAGAAGCCGTGTCGGCCGAAATTCTAGACCGAAAATGCACCGACAAAAATTTGGGCAATCGAAAAAATGTATTTTTGTTGCATTCCAAGTTGTAGAAAATACACGAACAAAAATTTGGGCAATTAAAAAAATTTATTTTTGTTGCTTTCCAAGTTGTAGAGAATACATTAACAAAAATTTGGGAAATTAAAAAAAATATACTTTTTTTGCATTCCAACGATGCAAACTTCAACATCGTCAGAATTTCAGGTTACTCTCAAAGGAGGACAATGCAGTGGACCGATCGTGGGCGTGAAAGGGGAAGGGTCGACGAAATCAATCACGATCCCTTGGTTCTCAAACCTCCACGCTCACTCTTTTTTTCTCTTTGCCTCCTTGTACTATCTCGCGTCGTTGACATGACGTCAGAAGAGCCTCGAGCTCCCGAGACTTTCATCTCTCGCAACTCGCTCGAGGACACCTTTCTCCCGGGTCTGCTCCGGAAGAAACTTCGAGCGTTTTACTTGCCTTTCCCCGCATGTATATATTCATACATACATACACACAATTATATATTTTTACATATTTACACACACACACACACACACACACACACACACACACACACACACACACACACACACACACACACATATATATATATATATATATATATATATATATATATATATATGTATGTATGATCATGCCCTACTATATCCTGGAATTTCAGTTTAGTAAAAGTCCCACGGTTTTCGAGATTTTGGGCTTTAGGTTATTTTTTTTAATCATCTGCTTTTGTTTTTTTTTGCATGCCATTTCTACAAATGATATGAATCGACAATAACTACATTTTTTTTACACCGCAGGCTATCAAAGTCAGATGTTCGAATTGGTTTGTATGAAAATTCTACACAAGATCTTTTTTCATAAAGTTTCCTCAACATTTAAGGTTAAAAAGAAGACTTCTCGATAAAACAAATAAACAAGAGTATTTTTTTTAAACCGGGTCAAAAAAATTTATGATTCGTAGAAATAGTATGCGAAAAACCAAAAGCAGATGATTTTTATCTTGAAAACCGTGGGACTTTTGCTAAACTGAAATTCCAGCATATAGTAGGACGTGATCTGACGTATCGACAGTTACAGGATTGTCCATTCATAACAGGACACTCTGTATATAGCTGTCTGAATATTCCTCGCGATCCTCACCGACTGTGAATTTTTCTTTTAAGAAATAAAATTATTATTTTGTTTCTTTAAAGAATGATGTAAAAAAATGAACAATGTAAATGCTTTCAATGAATGAAGAAAGCAAAATACAGAGTCGGTGAGGCAGCTATATATAGCTGTCTGAATACTCCACGCGATCCTCATATTTACCATATCCTTATATCCTCACAAACTGTGATTTTTTTATTCGTTACAAAAATGCATATCTATGCAGGTAATGGATTCTCGCGGTATGTTTGAAACCTTGTGCTCACTAGGATTATTCGTTTTATGAAATCAATCAGTTTTGAACATGATTATTATTGTTGTTGTCGTTATTATTATTATCGTCATCATCATCATCTTCATTATTATTATTATTATTATCAGCAGCATTATTATTCTTACTGCGTAATTCATTTTCCTTGCACTTTGTGAATCCTCTTTTCAAGCTTAGATAATCAACTCAAAAGTCATTAAGTTTTTACGTAATTTAATTTTACTTTTTTAAGTCATAAAGTTTTAACTTCCATAAAATTTAACTTAATTTTACTTTATTAAGTCACAAAGTTTTCACATAATAATGATATAATTAATATTATTCTCATTATATCTATATTTAAATGGTTCTATGAATTGATTTTTGAATTCAATATTTTTCAAATTGTCAATAGAATGATAATTATGATTGTTCTTAAATTGTACAATACAAAGTCAAAGTTCCAGATATTTGTACCACGAAGTATCGGAATTCTTCTGTGTCTCGGATTTTATTTTACGGATACGTATACACGCCGAAATGTTTTCAAAAAATAAAAAAACCGTTGGTGCGCTTTGTACTTATCCTTTGTTTACGTATATTTTCTCCGCGAAAATGCCGAGAATTTCGACCCGATCTATTTTTATCACAAAACGAAAAATGGGAAGCATAAAATATACGAATATCAAAAATCGTTGCACACGACTGAAATCTCGCAGGCAGTTGATCTTCTCGAGTGAAGTGATTTTTATTTTTCTCCCAGAGGACCCGAGCCACTAAAAATACGTATGCTTTCGAAGGTATTCGGGCCGTGATTTCGGAGACGTCTCGAAATATTCGAATGTACGTTGGAAGCTTAGATTTGGATACATGGCGATATGAGGCCCTGGGTGGGGTCGATGCATTTTCAATGTGAAGCCTCGCGGGCTTTCACACGCCGTTACGCCTCTCACGTTATTATCGTCCATATGCGTACACCCGTGCACTCATATATTATAACGATACACATTGTATTATTTTTCAACATCATACGTACACATCCGTAAAATAAAGTTACATTAAAAAATAACGTAAATTGCATAAAAATATTATACATTATCGATAATATTCATTAATACAATTTTTAAACGAGAGTGTGTAAAAATAAATAGTCTTGAAGTTTGCATCGTTGGAATGCAACGAGAATTCTTTTTTGTATTTTCATGGTATTGAAGTTTGCATCGTTGGTTTGCAACAATTTTTTTTCTGGCCTAGTCGGGCTACAAAAATCAGTGAAACATTTTTAAACATCCTTATTAGGGTTCCCTAATCTAAGCTTGGAAAAAAAAGGTGTGGATGGTAATAAAAATAAAGAAATGAAAAAATAAACAAAAATTTTCGTTGCATTCCACCGACGCAAACTTCAACACCATCTATTTCCACATTTTCAATATATCACAAAATCTTTTTCTGCAAATTTAAATGCCTCATCTCTAAACAAGCAATGAAAAAAATCACTGACAGCTTTTCGTAACGAATATTCGCCAAAACAAATTCGAGCAATGGAAAAACAATTTTCATTGCATTCCAACGATGCAAACTTCAATCTCGTGAAAAAAAAAAACGTTGAATTCGTATGCTTTAAAACACTATCATTAGGTTTTTAAATTATGCATGTCAAATTTGAGCTAACTAAAGTCTAAATGGTAGCGCCTGACAATTTATTCCCCTTTTATTTTATTTAACGCGACTTTATTTTTATTGTATTATTATAATATTATAATATTTTGCAATATTATAATATATTATATTTAACGCGACTAAATTTATATATGTATTTTGAATATAAATATAAATTTATATATAAATTTACATATAATTTATATATATATATATTATATAATATATGTACGCGTGCACTATTGAGGTGGCATCGGGGAATTAATGTCGAAGAAAAGATGAAAAACGAAGGGCGGAGGCACAGCCGGGGATTAAACTTTCCCCGGGCCCGAACGCGGTAAATCCATATTACGTTGCACGCACGACGTCGCCAACGTCACTTAGGAGTGAGAAAATAACACGAGAAGTGCAGTATCTCGTTTCGCGACGCCACCTGTTAAAACTGTTTTGACACATTAAGCCTGACGAAACGATGCACAGAGGAACTTTGAACGGAGTATAGCTTCACGGTACACGTGAGCTGCAAGAGCGACGTTAAATCAATGTATATATATATATATATATATATATATATATATATATATATATATATATATATATATATATATATATATATATATATATATATATATGCGAGCAGAAATTTATTTCCCTTCGCGTATCGATTGGCAGCAGATCGTATTCTCGTTCTCTGTATCTACGTGTGTTTCTACTCGAATAGGTCACCGTGAATAAAAAAAAGCGTTGAGAATCTACAAGGGCGCAACGCGACGTTAAAAATATCTCGATTCAAAGTGTGCTGTGAAATAATAAAAATAGCAGAGCTAGAAAAACATAATAATAATGTTAATATAAATATATTTTTATATTCTAGTGTAGGATTAAGAATATAATAATGTTAAGAATATTGAAAAAAAAAAACAATAATCACATGAGAAAATTGAGAAACACATAATAACAATGTTAATATGAATATGTTTTTATATTCTAATCTTAGAATAAGAATATATAAATGCTAAATTAAGATATAAGAATATAATAATGCTAATATTGACGGGTACAAATGTGAATATAGATTTTTTTAATGACGTTGAAGTTTGTATCTTTCGGAATGCAACTTTATTTGTGTGTTTTTTGAAATCTTTCATATATTTATGTTTATCATTATGCAAAGTCTTTTTTTCAAATTGAGGTTGTAAATTTCTAATAAGAATACGTAGATACATTCCGACGATTTTCACAGCCTAAAGAGGCAAAATAATTATTGAGTAATTAAAAATAATTAACTTTCGTTGAATTCCAACGATGCAAACTTCAACGTCATTTTTTTTAATGAATTGAGCTAGTGGAAAGGAATGTAGGGAAATCTCACACAGAAGCATCAGAGCACAGGAAATTATATATCTTTCACGTACAGCATTGAACAAAATTTAATGACAATGACGTCTTTGTACGCTAGAAACAAATGTACGAAGAATTCACGATATTGTTCGTCCATGAACTTTTGTGCGATAAAATAAAATGTAATCAAGTATTTCGCGAATACAGAAATGGGGACTTTGTCATGCCCAGCGTCCGAAAGATTTTCTCGCGATCCTTATGACATATATATATATATATATACCGGGTATTCCATTTAAATCTTACTCCTGATGTATCTCGAAAAATACTGCTCCGATCAATATTGAGTATAATAAAACTTTTAAGATTCAAAGGTCGACGTTTAAAAAAATCTTTTTTGGTTCCAAGCTCAAAACGGCGGCGCAAGATAACCGACATGTTTTTACCAAATAGGATCATGAATGTTTTTCACAAAAACATCTGTCAGGCCAAAACTAACGACTTTTGCAAGAAAACTTTATTTCATAACGTTCTTAATTTTTCGGTCAGAATACCATTTTTTAGCCGAAGTGACCAGCCGCAGAGACCTAATCCTTGTTTGGGTTTGTTTGGGCCATCGAACAAACGCAAACAAACCCAAAGAAATCCACGCACACACGCACACTTACACTAGGGATGTTGAAGACTACGTAGTACATTCTGCATAGCGCTAAAATAGTGAAAAAGGGTATTCTAACCGAAAAATTATGAACGTTATAAAAAAAACTTTTCCTACAAAAGTTAGTTTTGATCTGATAAATGTTTTGATGGAAGAAACTCATTATCCCATTTAAAAAAAAACATGTCGGCTATCTTAACGTCGCCATTTTGAATTTTGGATAAAAAAATATTTTTTTTAACGCCCCCCTTCGAAGCCTAAAAGTTTTATTATACTCGAAATTTTTATTATACTTGATCGGAGCAGTATTCTTCGAGATAAATCAGGTCTGAGATTAAAACGGGACACCCGGTATATATATAGTGTGTGTGTGTGTGTATATATATATATATATATATATATATATATATATATATATGAGCTATTCGCGTTATGTAAGGACGCCCTTTGCAATTTTCTATCGCGTCAGGATAATTAAAAACAGAAATTGCATTACGAGTGACGGAAGCAGAAGCGACAAGGGAAAAATCTGGTGAGGAGGAGCTTGTGAAAAGCAGAGGGTGAGGGGAGAGAGAGAGAGCGAGAGTGTGAGAGAGAGAGAGAGAGAGAGAGAGAGAGAGAGAGAGAGAGAGAGAGAGAGAGAGAAGGTAAGACGGCGAATAGAGGAGTCTAAAGGTCGAGCGGGAGAAACAAGCAGCGAGTGCCAAATTGAAGTTGCAATTGCAATATTGTTAGCAAAGCCGCGGCTCGTTGGTCGAGAAATTCTTCACAGAGACCCCGAGAGATTCTAAGGTGCTTGTAATTGTTCATTCCGCGTTCCTGTTCCGAGAGAAAAAAAAAATTGACACAGAGAGAGGGAGAGAGTGAATACATTTGTTTGGCTTTTATGAGGAGCCTCCGGCACACAAAAAAGCTCGCGCGAAGTGTGAATCGCTCGGGCGTAGATCAACACAATAAACATCTGACGCAGTGAGTACGGTGAGCGCGTTGAGAAACCTGGCGAACACGATTCTTGATGTTTCGAGAGCGAGAGAGAGAGAGAGAGAGAGAGAGAGAGAGAGAGAGAGAGAGAGCAAACACGCGGCTCAAACGCGGGTAGAAGTGAGCTTCCAATTAAAAAGCGTATACACACCCCCGACACGCCAAGAACACCTCTACGTACCCGGGGCTGGCAAACAAAAGCACCGATATAAATTACATTCAAAGCTCAAGTTCACTCCGCTCCGATAAGACGTATATATATATTTCGTTCGTCCCGTTCGCGCACGTCGAATGCATATCCTCATCTCTCGGAGCGAGCTCGTGTTGCTGTAGCCACGTTTGTCACTCCGAAGATTGGAATTTATCGTTGACTCCCGAGCGACTCGCTTTTGGGTCACTTGAGGCGCAACGATAAAAGAAAATGGTGTTGTTTGCATCGTTGGAGTGCAACGAAAACTCTTCTTTATTTTTTCATTTTTCCATTTTTATTGCCATCTAAACTCCTCAGTCATGCAACCCCAACAAAGATCTTCACAAATGTTTCAATGATTTTTGCAGCCTAATCGTGCGAAAAAAGAATCGTGCAGGGAGAGAAATAAAAATTGCCGTTACCTTCCAACGATGCAAACTTCGATACCATCAAAGAAAACAGTTTTTTTTTTCAATGCGGTGAACGATAGATGGGATTTTTTTTTAAAACGTTTTAATTTTCTTATTCTTATTATTATGGAAAAACTTATTTTTATAGATTTATGATGTTGGTAGGTAGATAAATATCTTTAAAAATCCACAATAAATTCAAGGAATTCACGAATATTCATTTTCATTGGGTTCCAACGATTTTTTTATCTCATTTTCCATTAATTTATTATTATACTTATCCAAAGCCTTCATTTGCAAATTGTCAAATTGGCAAATTCCTCCACTGCTGACATGATTCCGGCCGATTGAGTAGCTGAAACCGAAAAAGGAAAAAATGTTAAACTGGAAGGTGTTTCCTGTACAAGGACCTAGGATTTTCGAAAAATATCAAAATCTAACAAAATGGCGTAGTTACGAAAAAAACGTCTGTTTTCTTGCCTATAAAATGGTCGTTTTTTTCAATGCCAAATCGTCAGTTTTCATCCAATCAAAAATATCCTACGTCGTTGTAGAGTAAATATATTCAAGCGTACTCAGTTCAAATTTCAAGTCAATCGAATTATTGCTCTTTGAGTTACAATGTCAGTAAATTTGAAAAATCTTATTTCGAGAAAAACCCGTTTTAAGATTTAACTATCGGTTTTTGCAAGATAAAATGATTAGAGATACGGCCTTGAAATTTTTACAGGATATTCTTGAAAATATAAACTGTCGAAAAAAGAAAAAAAAATCGATTTTTTGAAAGTGTCACAATAGCCCCTTAACGTTCTACAACCTAAATCTGCAAAGTATGATTTTAGATAATAATGAAAATAAGTGATCGAGAAGAATTTTCGTTGAATGCCAACGATGCAAACTTCAGCCTCATAGTGATTCACGTCTTCGGTATAAGTACACATTGAGTTAATTTTTTTTCGAATTGTCACTTTTCACAGGACCTTCTAACGAATTTTACTCAGAAACGTAAATGTTAACCATATAAATTGTACAAACTCAAATAGAACAGTAGAAGTTTGACCTGGACAAAACCTAACGTACCTAACCTAACTTAACGTTAGTATATGTGCGTCGATTTTGCGCACTGAATTAAGGGGCCAATCCACTTTGGAGCCACAAAAAAGGCTATTTTCGCGATTTTTTTGAGGATTTTATAAAAGATATGAATATAAAAGTTGTTGGGCTTGACAAATAAAGTCTTGAAATACATTTTAAAAAAATTTTAATTCATTTTTATTCATTTTTAAGTACAAAAACTATAGTTTATCGTAACGCCTCAAAAATAGTCGGGCTAGGTAGCTCCATCACAACTCGGCAACGGCTTGTCTGAAACAAAAAAAATCAAAGTCCATTAGATTCAGTATGACACGAACTACAGCATGACCCTCGGATATAAAGTTTTATAAAAAAAAAATGGCAGATGAAAAACGAAAAAAGTCGCGTTTTTTCGCAGTTTTTCGCAAAGAAAATAGTAAAAATCTAAATTTTAAAACCATCGACGGTCATTTTGTTGCGAATCGTGTTTACAATATGTGGCTCAAATTTCAAGAGAATCGGTTTATTTGTTTTAGAGATACGATGGAGCTAAATTTTGAAAACGTTGTTTCGAGAAAAACGCGTTTGAAGTTTATACTATGAAAAACTCTTACCTAAACTCAATCGGCAATTCCTGCACCGTACAAAATCCCTTCTGATTGCTCATCATCGTCGATTTCTTCCAGTCTCGCATGCTTTCGATTTTTTGAAGTTTCCAAAGTCGACTGGCCCCTTAACCATATCTAATTGTCAAGCATTCAACAATAGTTAATAATCATTTCGGGCATAGCAGATAGTCGAACATGCCATCCAAATCGCATGTTTAGATATACTTTTCGATCATAGTTGGGTTAACGGAGACTTTGTCCTTGGAGTGCCATATTTCAGGTGTTTACATTTTATTTTTTTTAAAGGAAACGAGTAAAACCTTTTGAGTGCGGTTTTTTTCTTGCTTTTATTCATGATATACAGAACGTTAACAAATTTTTTTTGAAAAAAATAACCAAAATGGCGGCCGTTGCAGCTCCGCGAAAACAGGTCCTCAAATCGCGGGAGGTAAACGGCTGACATCACTGCCCCCTCTTTGTTGATCTGAAACACAAATTCAAAGCATATTATCAATCTGTGATCCTTTGGTCATGGAATGACGGATGGGTTTTTCGTTTAGTACAAATTTCGGAAAATGGCGGCAATTTGAAAAAAATCGAATTTTCGCGTTTTTTTTTCGCATAAAACGATAAATAATAAATGCAAAAATGTATCTATCGAAAAAACGATCCGTCATTCCGTGAAGACATATTTTCGGAGTATGCTCTCCAAATTTCAGGTCGATATATTAATTACAGCGGTCAGGAGAATGTCAGCCATTTTTAAAAACGTGTTTTCGAGAAAAACGCGTTTAAAGTTTTCTAATGTGTTTACACAAATGTGTTTATAATTACCGCTAATCGGCAATGCCTGGTCCATAGAGGCATCCCTCTTCTTCTAGCTGCTCATGTTGAGCCGCTAACATCTCCCGCCGATTTCAAGGACAAAGTCTCCCTTAACCATATTATGATTGCGGTGTTAATAAACTATACGGAATTTTACTATTCTCTCTTTCTCCATAGGTGTTTATTGTAAATACCGTGGGCTTTTCCCTCCGTGCGATCTGACCCTGCACAAAAATCGTCATAACTCGGTCGATTTTTCGCGTTTTCACGAAATATTCGTTGCAAATTGACATCAAGGTCCCAGGCTATAAAACGATGCATAGAAAAATCGTATTTTTTTTTTCATTTCGAGCCAACGGAGACATTTTAACGCAGATAAACCGGTGCTTTCCATCACCCAAAGTATTTTTCCGCTTTTTCGTAAAAGTTATTTGAGTCTCGAGAGGACGAAATCTACGTATATGTGTGTGTGCTCCGAACTATCGTGGCTGCAGAAAGAAGCGACTCGAGGAGACAATTTCCGGCTTCGAGAGTCAGACCGACATATATAACAATATAAGGAGAAAGAAATAAGAGGGTTAGGAGAAACGAGGCTCAAACCAAAAAACGACAGATGTTCACGCTCCGTTAGCTTGTCTCCCTCGCTCCCCCCTCCCACACACTTTGCCCCACCTCCCCTAGTACTCTCTCAGATAGTTGTAAGAGGTCTTTGAATGCTCTCGTGGCTCTTTAAACTCTCGCCGTAGGCAGACGACCACGTTTCGACAAACGCTCGTCGCCCGGTGAACGTCTAGTAAAAACACATGTACGGGGGCGTCGTTGGTTTTTTCAGTGCGCCTCCAGGCGCACACGAATTCCTAATAGTGTATCGAATTTCCAACCTCTACCCAGAAGGCGTTATGGATCCCCAAGATGAACGGCGCTCATTGTTTGCTGCTTTCATTGAAAATTTTCGGTTTTCGGGCTTTTGGGGAGAGCCACAAGGGACCTTTGAAATTCCGGTGGGCTGATTATACTTCGCAGCCCCCCCCCCCGCCCTAGGCGTTCGATTCTTTGATTTAATTATATGAAATAATTCGTGCGAATGGCAGTCAACGGAGACTCGAATTATTGGGGTTGGTGCAAAGTCGTAGTGCCGGAGATTTACAAAAATGAATTTTAATTCGACTCCACTGACAGAAAAATTCTATTGATGTTGACTAGATGTGTGTATTTGATTTTTTGAAATTTTAATTAAGTATAGGGTGTCAAAATGACCTGCCATTTTAATTTATGTGCCCTTAGGCCACAGTATCGGGTATGTGCGGATTTTACAATTTTTTTTGTGTGAAAAAGTGATTCACTCATAAGATTAATCACACATCCATTTAGTATGAATATCAAGCTGTTAGGAATTGATTTTTTTTTCGATTTACAAAATGGCCGACTACTCGAAACTTCTCGAAACAGCTTTTTCCCAATTGGCGTGACAAATAACTTCAACAATTTTCACTCGATTTACTTCAAATTTAAAAGTCATGTTCCTAATTGCATTTCGCAGAGAAGTACGTACGGAATTTCTGATTAATCGAAAACTTTTCATTTTATGAGCAGTTATAACGAAATTTTTCACTGAAAATCCATTTCTTAAGTTCAAATACCTACAACTTTTGAATAAAACAATATTTTTTACATTCCGTACGTACTTCTCGAGGTATTCTGATGTAGATTGTCGAGAATTTTTGTTTTTCGTTCTAGGTAAAAAATTGTGGATGCTAAATGTCACGCCGCGGAGCGCCCAAAAAAAGATAACATAAGAAAATATTAGCAGTCGGCCATTTTGTACATCGGAAAAAAATATATATTTTCTAACAGCTTGATATTCATACTAAATAAATGTGTAATTAATTTTATGAGTGAATCACTTTTTCATACGAAAAAAAATTTGAATTCGCACATGATTTTATACCCGTTACGGTGGCCTAGGCCTTAAAGCCACTCTAGAGGCCAAAGAGGGCATATTTTGTGATTTTTTTTTCAGCTACACCATAAAATAAATCGAAATTTTACATTACATTACAAAATAGGGGTTTTATTGTACACGTGATTGACTATAGAACATGATTTTTTCACAGCGATGCATGTCAAAATGGCCGCTGTGCAGCATTTTTCCGATGACGCATTTATTTCTGTAAGGACAAAGGCCGGACCTAATTATGGATTTTAATTATGATGAGACCTAAGCCTGATTTTAATTATGATGAGACACTAAGGTTTTTCGATTATATATGAGAATAGCTATAGAAGTACGTAGGATTTTTTTGATATATTGTTTTTTGTCCAAATGGCGCATTTATATAACATGCAGTGTAAAATGCCACGAGAAAAACGCCAGAAAATTGTTTATTAAAAAGGAAGTATGCAATATAATTAAAAAATTCCTACGTACTGCGTGAGCAAAAGTGATTCTAAATGTACGATTAAAATTTCAAGTGAATCGGTTGACATTTGTTTGAGTTATGAGTCCGGCCGACTTGAAAAATGTAGTTTTGAGATAAACGCGTTTAAAGTTAGTAGAAAGTCGCGACATGAATAATGTTTCAATACCTTCAATTGTCAACAATCTTCGAAAATTGAGTACTTAGAGATTTTTCACACCCATAATCTTTTGGAATCTCATTTTATAGGTACCAAGGTACCTTTTTAACATAAGAAATATCGATTTTTGGAAAAACCTAGAGTGGCTTGAGACCTTAATAAAACGTATTGTTTATTTGTAGAGTACGAATATTTTTATTTTAATATAAGGTACTAACATGGAGGTTATGTGTGGAACACAATATCCGATAAATGGCCGCCCCGTTCCTGTTTGCAAATGTTCACTCTTTGACGAAATTTTGAATAACATTTTGGCATAATTGTGGACTAATATAATTAACAGTGCGTCCAATTGCTTCCTTGAGCTCCGGAATGCTCTGTGGATCATTGGCATACACTTTTCCTTTCGGAAAAGCCCAAAGAAAGAAGTCCAATGGCGTCAAATCGCGCGATCTTATAACTATAATAACAATGACTGTAATAACTAAATAATTTATATGCGTAGCTCGATCGCGTAATTCTCCATGACTAAACCTCAATAATTCCCTATGCTAGTTGTCAAAGATTAGTACCCTATGTTCGCCACAAAAAAAATGACGCG
Source organism: Ophion ellenae (assembly GCA_963210295.1). Taxonomy (NCBI): domain Eukaryota; kingdom Metazoa; phylum Arthropoda; class Insecta; order Hymenoptera; family Ichneumonidae; genus Ophion; species Ophion ellenae. The sequence goes on along the minus strand of OY723396.1, from coordinate 23,989,292 downwards.
CAATTTAACATATGAGATCAATTTGAGACACCCTTTAGATTTTTCGTGAAATCAACTTTGTCCTATTGCATTCCATGATTGGAATTATTCATTTTACACCCATGTATCCAAATCAAGATCTATTCAATATTGTCTAATAACTGAATATTTTATTTATTCCTACCAAATCCGTGATTCGGTTTTTTCCGTTCAAATAACAATTTTTACTTGAATCCAGTAAATGTATCTATTCAATTTTTTTACAATTCAAATTCAACAGAATGTCCGTAGAATCAAACATTTTTCTTCAGCTTCTGCACCATCGGAAAACCGCATTTTCTCAGGTTCTCCTTGACGGATCCAGATGAAACAAAGTGCAGGGAAATTGTGGACCCGTTTATCTCCACATGCCTGAGGGTCGGGAAAGAAATGATGTTGAAGTTCGCATCGTTGAAATCCAACGAAAGTCAATTTCTCTTCTTTTGCTCATGTTTTTTTCGTCAATTTGGGGAACGAATATAACTTAAACGGGTTTTCCTTATCCTCGAAAGGGATCCACGATTTTGATCTACAACAAAAATGATAGATGATAATGAAAATAAATAAAGCAAAAAAAAAGAACTTTCGTTGCATTCCAACGATGCAAACTTCAATGCCATGGGAAGAAGTTATAGCCGTTTTACGCCAACTTTGCTCAAACATACAGACACAATTTCACAAAAATGATAGCCATCGTCTCAGCGTCCTATTCTAACCCTGCCGGCCTAATCGAAGCCTGAGAAAAAAAAGAGCCTGAGATGTACAGTGAAAAACTACAGCTTTATAACATCGGTAAGATGTTCGCGTCACGTGTAATCATCTCGCGAGTACTTGGTGTGGGATCGTGACTTTGTACGATTCACCGTTACATATCCGCCTCCGTTCGACTTCCGCCACTTTTACGAACGAATTCCCGTGGGTTCTATTTTGGTCCCGTTACTTATATATATATATATATATATATATATATATATATATATATATATATATATATATATATATATATATATATATATATATATAGTATTCTTTCTTGCCCGTTCTCTTCACTCTACCCGTGCCTAAATTTCTGCCCCTTCATTTCTCGTGGCTAATTACCCCCGGAGGTAATTGCTCCACTCTGGCTGAAACAACAACGCACATATGAATGTGGTCCGTAGACACGAGGAGGGAAAGCCCGAAATTCGTGGAACGCTCATCGTTGCCACCCTCAAGATGGATTGGGAATAACGACGCACGTCGTTTTAAAAATAGTCGCAATCACAATGATATTGCGTTTGGGTTTGTTTGGGTTTGAGACCGCAGTTAAGGGGTCTTCTCACTCTAGACACTAAAAAAACGACATTTTCATGATTTTTTTGATAGGTTTATATTATAGATATTGATATAAAAGTTTTTACACTTAGTAAATACACTTTCCAAATATGTTTTTAAAAAATGTACGTGTTTATGTAACCCAAACAAACTTTAAACGCGTTTTTCTCGAAATAACGTTTTTCGACGGTTTGTTGATAAAATCTTGTAAACTGCTGAACCGATCGTGATGAAATTTTAACCACACATTCTTTACAACGATATTTACTATTACTTTACGATATTTACTATTACTTTACGATATTTACTATTTTTTTTTGGCAAAAACGGTGAAAAAACACGTTTTTTTTCGAAAAATGCCCGCCATTTTGTTATTTTCGCATATATCAAAAATCGTATGATACGCGCTATAGCCATTAACATACTGAATCTAAAACCGTTTGATTTTTTTGCTTCGGATGATCCACCTTCGAGATTTCATCAGCAGCGCAGACCTACCATTTTTTAGGACATTTTTTTCAATTAACATTTTCGTCTATAAATAGTGACTTAAAGAAATAATTTTTTTTAAATGTATTCCGAAAGTGTATTTATTAAGTATAACTTTTATGTAAATATCTATAATATAAATCTATCAAAATTTCATGAAAATAGCCTTTTTTAGCGTCTAAAGTGAGAAGTCCCCTTAAGAGAACGCGTGTACGGAAGCTGCGGTTTTGCGGGTCGGCGAATGACCTGGCAGTTTATCCGATCAAAGAAACGCCAGCGACTAAATGTTTGGGGTCGGGTTGTAATTCCGAACTTTGAATGATCCGAACGCTCAAACCTCCGAAAGAATTTTACCCGAAAACCAAAACTCCGAGAATCTGAACACCTTCAAAATAATTCGGCTATGGAAGTTCAAAAAAAAAATTTAATTTTCAATAAAACGACGAATTATTTCAAATTTCTTTTGTTTATTAAAAAAATGATTTTTCGTCAATTTTGAAATTTGTCCAAACAATGTTACACGTTCTACATAATTCACAGTAAACTGTGTAGACTTTCGCTGGCATGATCTTTACGAAACTTGTAATTTCGGAAAATTAAAATTAGGAACTTTAAACCGTCGGAGCATTCAAAGTTTAGAATTTCAACTTGGCCCCAATTTTTTTTCTAATTCCTCCATGTGTACAGTTTTTTTTTGCTGGTTTAGAATTTTTTCACGGTAAAGTAATCTGAATAAAAATGACTTTCCATTGCATTGGAATGATGCTAATTTCAACTTGGCAAGAAGATTCCCCGTTGAAGTAATTCGATGATTTGCACGTTGCGATAGTGAGTATGATAATTGACCTTTGAATTGGCAGCACCAAATGGGAAACGCGCTCGAGACTCGCACAGGAGAGAATTGGAGTACAAGGAAGTGTAAACGGTAAATTCCGTATTGCAGGATCCGTTTGTACGGTAACGGCTCTCCGCATCTTTGTTTCCACAGAACTGAAGTCTACGTAGTTGAAACGCAACGGGAATTCTTCTTTTATTTATTTTTCAACACCGTTCAATTTTTCTGTCTTTCTCTTGTGTTGCGAGGATGTAAGCATGTAATGATGCCTACAGTAATGCTACTATGGCGATGAAAATAGGGTGCCTTCGATGGCGTTGAAGTTTTCATCGTTGAGAAGCAACGAAAAATTGTCGCTTTTTTTGTTATTTCTTTATTCTTAAAAAAACGGAAGTGAAAATCTCCCTGACACCTTCTTTTTCGGTTAAAAAAATCGAATAAACGAAGCATCCTGCCGAATCGCTAAATTCGTTAGTTCTCAGCCTGCATGCAAAATGCTATTGACGTTCGCATCGTTGGAATGCAACGAAAATTCTTTATTTATTTTTAGTGCTTTCTAAACTCTTTTTTGCAAGTTTAAGTTATAAATCCCTAGTAAGGATTTTTCAAAATGTTCCCGAGATACATGTAGGCTAAATGTGCCAAGAAAGAGTTGGGCAATGGTGAAAAAAATATTTTCGTTGCGTTCCAACCATGCAAACTTCAATACCATTATGCAAAATTTGGCATCGATCCACTAAAGTCTCAAAAAATCATGTCACTCAATTTACGGTAGTTCTGCATGGGTCCTTATCATGGGAATGAAGTTCGCATCATTGGAATGCAATGAAAATTGCTTTCTATTCCTTATTTCTATTATTACCCAAAATCATATGTTGCAATTTTTTATGGATCGCTAAACGAGAATCCTAAAAAACGTTTGCGTGATTTTCGTAGCTCAAATCTGCCCAAGACAATTTTGGAAATTAAACGAAAGTAATTTTCGTTGTATTCCAACGATGCAAAGTTCAATACCATATTTTTTCCCTATGTAATGCTTTTTTATATACTTTATATTCAACTATTGTTTGTTCTTATTTCTTTTTATTCTTGTTTTTTTTATGTATTTTGTTTCTTTAAGGTTTGTACCAAGGAATGTAACAAACTATCAATCAATCTTTCGTTCACTCTCCATTATTACACGCCACATTGTACATCCCGTACAGGTAGCCTTGGGTCTACATCCTTTCTTACCAGCTTTTCGTGACTTTCACTGCGATCATATATATATTAACGAAAAACGGAAAAAAATTAACGAAAAATCAAAATAAAAAAATTATAAGTCGTTTGAGCATACGTACCTATATATATATATATAAATATATATATATATATATATATAAAAGAAAAAGAATGTAATTCGGTTGTGAAAATTATATCAACCATTTGATGAACAAGAACACGTTGTTTACATCACTGAACGCCTAACAAGTATGCGTGTTTTTTGGGAGTAATATGTTGTTTTGGAGTATGAAAACAAAGTCATACGGTTTAAGGAGTAAGAAAACAAAGTCATTAGGTTTTTTATCTCGTTGCAGAAAATGTTAGTGCGTGATTACATGTTAGACCGAATTGATGTTAGACCGAATTACATATATTGATGTTTAATCAGCAAATACAAATTGTTTATGCTAAAAAAAATATTAAAATAAAAATTGTGTATTGTTACAGAAAAAATTAAATCAAGGCTTACATTGGATCACGCACTAACATTTTCTGCAACGAGATAAAAAACCTAATACTCCGATAATCATGAAAAAAAAACATGAAAATGGCGTTTGAGAACTAATTTAAAAAATTGCTCACAACCCTCAAATTTTGCAAACTTTCTTTTTCTTAACATATTTTCCGTTGAGAAAAAAAAATCGATTTTTTTTAACCACCCTAATATATATATATATATATATATATATATATATATATATATATATATATATATATATATATATATATATATATATATATATATATATATATATATATATATAGTGCTGGATATCCGCGGGCGCGGTTATAAATCGACGATGAGAATTCACAGCTAGCTGCACGGACGGCAGAAGTATGTGTAGTACCGCGCATTCGTATAAGAGGAAAAGAAGCGACACGTCGAGGAGCGCATTCGTGCAGGACGCCCTCGGTTGCCGTTTTCGTGTACTAGTCGCAGCGCCGCACTAGTTACAGTCCTGATCATTTTGTAGGTCAAGACCTGCATTTTTCGCCTTGCCCCGGATATTTTTCTCAGTCCGCTATATATATATATATATATATATATATATATATATATATATATATATATATATATATATATATATATATATATATATATATATATATATATATATATATATATATATAGAGAGAGAGAGAGAGAGAGAGAGAGAGAGAGAGAGAGAGAGAAGATTCTTTTCCTCTAGCTTCTCTCTTGTCTCTCCCGGCGTATTATACCCGTGGACGCTCCGCGTTGTTGTCCGGTCGCGATCGATCGCGCACCAGGGCATCAGCAAAAATGGTGGAGCGAGGCCAAAGCTGCAGGCTCCCTGTATACTTGGACAGCTAGCCATGTGTTCGATCATACATTAATGTACTCCGAAAACGATAATAGTTTATGATGTTGAAGTTTGCATCGTTGAAATGCAACGAAATTTCTTTTTATTGCCATTTTTTGTTTTTTTGTCAGTCCAAAGCTACGGCAACCTTTTTCGAGGGCTTTATTAGAAACCTATAACCGAAATCTAACAGGAAATATTTGGAATAAAAATAAAAATAGAGATACGGTTGTGGCCGTAAATATTATCCGAAACGAAATTTGTAAAAAGATTATCAATCAGTATGAAAACTGATATCTTGCTAGGCAGGTTTTTAAAAATCAAAATTGACAAAATGGCGGCTGTTTGAAAAAAAGTATTCAGTTTAGTCTTTTTTATCGACAGTTTTTCGTTAAAAAAAATATGAAGAGTAACAAAAAAGCTTCCAGGGGAAGATAAAGAATGGCGTGAAGATTGTTGTGTCACAATTTGAGACGGATGGTTGAGAAGTCTACCTTTGAGAGTTTATAGCGTTTTGAAAAACGACATTTCGAGGAAAACGCTTGGTCTCACGCAGCTGGTCGAATCCCTTTTTCTGAGGAAGGCTGTAGCAACCGGAATAATTCGAATTTCGCTAAAAAATTGAACAGCATGTTTATAACCGTCTATACTATCGGATAATGCAAAAAAATAGATTTTTTGAAAATGTTACACTGTACTGATCCATTAACTGATTTTCTGAACGGCTAACGCGTGTAAAAATACCTAAAGATTCCGTAACGACAATAAAAACATGGGGTCACTTCATGATTAAAAAATATATCGATGATAAAACTTGGAAAAATGTGACTAGCAGAATTTTCGTAAACGATACAAAGAAACTGTAAAAATGGCTAAATCTACTAAATTTGCCCGAAATTTTTTAATCCACTTTATTATTAGATATAATAAATGATTGTAACTTATTTTTTATTAAGCGCCACTGTAATTTACCGATGATTCAGAAGGGCCATTTTTATGCCCCCCCCCCCCCCCCCGAAATACGGCCCTCCGCGAAAGGAGTACCTTAAGTTTGACGCGGGAACGGATAATTAATTTTTTTTCTTCATTTTTCGTACTTAGTCTGGCTAGTCTGAATGAATCGTATTGTGATTATAAATTGTAATTATTGAAGCAAGTACTTTTTGGACGTTGAAACGGGTATTGAATCTCGGAGAAACTTAAGCCCTGAGCCTGAGATACTGTATAATTAATTAATTACGATTCCTTCGGGTACTTAATTTTTTTGATAACTACAGCGGAAATCCCTCGGCCAGAGCCTCGTACAATTAAAAACTTGGATTATTGGATAACTGTCGTGTCTATTCAGAATCCGCTAATTACAAGCCCCTGGGAAACTATTTTTAGTTGTTTTTTTCTTCCACAGCCAATCTATTCTCCGCCATGCCGAGCAATTGATGCAAAATAAAGATGAAACGACTGGTGCAATTTTATTCTCGATCCTATTTTTTATAGGACCCAAATAGTTGACTCATATGGCGTGGAAGTTTGCATCGTTGGAGTGCACCGATTTGTTTTTTCTTCATTTTTTGTTTCTTTATTTTTATCATCATCCAAAGCCTTTTCTTGCAAACTAAGGTCATAAATCTCTAATGAGAATCCGTGAAATCGTTTGAATGGATTTCGCAGCCTAAATCGGCAGAGAGAAGAATTGAACAATTAAAATGGAATTGATTTTCGTTGCATTCCAACGATGCAAACGTCAACGTCATCACTCGTATGATGTGAAAGTTTGCATCGTTGGAACGCAACGTAATTCAATTCTTTTTCATTGGTCGAGTTTTATTTTGGCCGCGAAAATCACTTGTCCGTTTTTATGTATTTTTATCGGAGATTTACGACCTCAATTCGCAAAAATGAAGGTTTTAGATGAGCACACTGAGAAAAAAAATCATTGATCCAATATCATTGGTGTTATTGAATGAAATTTCGTTGATTCAATTGTAAAATTGTTGGTGTAAATAATCGGATTTATTAGTCCAAACAAAACGCTATTGACTTTAATAACATGATCGAATGAAAAATCTTTTTTCATTCAAAAGATATATTGTTAGCCGAGAACAATATGTTATAAAAAGTATCTAAAAAATTATCACGAACACATTATATAGTTTTGAATGCATTTTCTGCAACGAACAAAAAAAGCGTTTTAATTCATAACATGAATATTGTTGTTTCGAGTACACAAGAAAAATTGAATTTCGCTTGTTTGATTTAAATAAAATTTATATTGAGTAAATATGTTATTTTATTTTTTTCACCATATCCGATATTGACTTCCAAGTACATTATTCGTTAAAATATGAATTTTTTTTTATTGAAAAATATTAAGCAACTATCTGAATTGGTTAAAAAATTATACGAAAATAAAATTTGTTTCTTGTGCATTTTGTTGAAAAAATTCAACCAAATCATGGCCGAGCGCCACCGAAATTATAGGTGTGACGAAACCTGTAGTTCTCGGAGTTGCCGCTAGAAGCCGCACGCGCGCTCGTTTCTCGTAAGCGTAGCGCGAACCGAAAATCTACTTAAACGCCGGAGAAACTCTAAAGAGTATCGCTTCTTGGACTGTGGCTAAGATCAAAGTGTAGTATCTGTTCTTATCAGTTGAATATCTGATTTTCTCTCGATTCGATATCTGATATTCTCTCCACTATTATCGTGGATGATCATTCTAATGCACACTTTTTATTTAAGATTAAAAACAAATTGAAAAACATACCTCCCATGGCATATTCGATTTGATGCAGTAAAGAAATGATTAATTCTATTGATTATATTTCTGTACGAAATAAAAAATGTTGTCGCAACCGCTTAACTATTTCGTCCATACATCTACGGAGTGTATATAGAATGATTTCAACAGAATATCATTTTATTTGAAGGATAATGTAGATATTCAGGGAACAGAAGAGCTTTTTCAAATAAAATAATATGTTATTTAAATCAATCACATTTTCCAATATTTTATAGTATTGTAGCAATCTCATATATCATTGGCACTCCGCAGCAGCACACTTATTCGGATCAACCAATATATTTTTTTGATTCAATTGGTTTTTTCCTCAGTGCATGAAAATAAAGAAATGAAAAATGCAAACTTCAACGTCATACACTCGTAACTTTTTTTCGCTATTCCTTTTTTTTTCAATACTCGCGTTCAACTCTATTATTTCTTGACTTAATTTTTCCACGGATCCAAACGACCGATATAACTGCGCCACGCTGGATGTAGCGAGACCTCAGAGCCCCCGGAGTAATTAGCACGTTCGGTAATTATAGAATCCCTGCGAGAGCACCGTCAAATTGCGGTGTGTACCAGCGTTATTCCCGTTGTACTTACTCACACAGACCGCAATACACGCGAAGCTCGCCATCCCGAGTTGATCACTTGAGCCCTTTGCGGGTTCGCGGACGATCTTAATGTTATCCGTGCGCAATTGAAAAAGTTGTGCGTTATCGCAGTCCGCGTCGTTGGAGCGCAACGAAAATCCTTTTTAATTCTTCCACTTCTCGTTCTGCAGTACCGTCCAAAATTTTATTCGTCAATTCGGTCTGGCCCTGGCGGGGTGGAAAAAAATTCGACCAATTTTCCGTAGCCTGAATGAGGTGAAAGAATATTGAGGATTCTTGAAGCAAAGAGTCACTTTTGAACATCGAAGTTCGAACAAAACGTAGATATTGATGGTTGATGAGCCTTTTAAAGCATAATAAAAGTATACAGGAGAAGAGAAATCCTCGGAGTGTCCATTCACTAATCGAGAAAGTCTTTCCTCTGGAAAAGGCACGACTATAGTCAAGTCCATGATGTTGAAGTTAGCATCATTGGGATGCAACGGAAATTCATTTTTTTGGGGGATGTTGAAGTTAGCATCGTCAGAATTGAATGGTAATTCATTCTTTTTGGGGATTTTGAAGTTAGCATTGTTGGAATGCAACGGAAATTCATTTTTTGGGGGGATGTTGAAGTTAGCATCGTTGGAATGCAACGGAAGTTCATTTTTTTGGGGGATGCTGAAGTTAGCATCGTCAGAATTGAATAGTAATTCATTCTTTTCGGGAATGTTGAAGTTAGCATCGTTGCGATGCAACGGAAATTCATTCTTTTCGGGAATGTTGAAGTTAGCATCGTTGGGATGCAACGGAAATTCATTTTTTGGGGGGATATTGAAGTTAGCATCGTTGGAATGCAACGGAAATTCATTTTTGGGGGGATGTTGAAGTTAGCATAGTTGGAATGCAACGGAAATTCATTCTTTTTGGGGATGTTGACGTTAGCATTATTGGGATGCAACGGAAATTCATTCGTTTTGGGGATGTTGACGTCAGCATCATTGGGATGCAACGGAAATTCATTCGTTTTGGGGATGTTGAGGTTAGCATCGTTGGATGCAGCGGAAATTCATTATTTTTGGCGATGTTGAAGTTAGCATCGTTTGAATGCAACGGAAATTCATTCATTTTGGGGATATTGAAGTTAGCATCGTTGGAATACAACGGAAATTCATTCTTTTTGGGGATGTTGAAGTTAGCATCGTTGGAATACAACAGGAATTCATTCTTTTTGGCGATGTTAAAGTTAGCATCGTTGGAATACAACGAAAAATCATATAAAAAATGTTTGCCTCATTTTCTTTATGCGACATCGTTTTTTATACGTTTAGGCTGAAGATCTCTAATGAGGATCTTGTGAAACGTATAAAAGATTTTGGAGGCCTAAATTTGCCAAAAAAAAAATTGGGCTACGAAACTTTTGTTGCGTTGCAATAATGCAAACTTCAACGTCATTTTTTATGATTGCTCAAATTTCTTTTTCCGCTGATATTGATTATGCAAAACATTCGAACATTCTTACGTGTCCTGATAAGAGACTTACGACCTCATTTTTTAAAAGTCTTTGGATTTTAATAAAAATGTAGAAATAAGTAATGGAAAAAAATCGTTGCCTTCCAACGATGCAAACTTCAACGTCATTTTAAGTCCGGAATTGAATTTGCGGTCTAAAATAGCCTTGTATCTCTGCGACGTATATAGATCCGCGAACAGTCTCCGTATAACCTCGCGATAAATTTTCCTCCCCGAGTACAACATCGTCCTCCACTACCGCGCCCCTTCGCCCGGCTGAGTTCACCCTCGCCGCTTATATTTTCACGTCGACGAGTCAGGCGCGTTTGAGGGTCGCGCGGTGAAACCCAATCCCTCCAATAATCGGTGACTGGATATACTCGGCTCACCCTGACGAGAGTGACGCGGTTGAAGGAGCTTTTGACTCTCACCAGACGAGCGAGCGAGGAAGATGGAAAAAATGAGAGAGAAGGAGAGAGAAAGAGAGAGAGAGAGAGAGAGAGAGAGAGAGAGAGAGAGAGAGAGAGAGAGAGAGAGAGAGAGAGAGAGAGAGAAGGAGAGAGAGAGAGAGAGAGAGAGAGAGAAAGAGAGAGAGATGGAGAGAGAGAGACAGATGAGTTAAAGAGGATCGAGCATCCACCGATTAATGTTTAAGGCAGTTATCCAGAAATTGAAAGAAAAAAAAATTTCAATTCAATTTTATTGCTGTACCGACTTTTTTAAATACGTCTGTGGAAACCGTTTAATGATACTCTTCAAATTAGCCGAGTTATAGAAATTATAAGGAGTACGCTTGGGGAACGTGGTCGAATCGCAGAAAACTTTAAGGCCATAGTAACGGGAATAAAATCATGTGCGAATTTAACAATTTTTTTCGTATGAAAAAGTGATTCACTCATAAAATTAATTACACATCCATTTAGTATGAATATCAAGCTATTAGAAAATATTGTTAGATAATAGATTTGGCGTACATCTTCGGTAGACTGTTTTTCAACGTTGGTAACTGAAATGAGTCGAAATCATTTTATTTTTTTATGTATGACTCGTACAATGGTCAGAAAAATAGGAAAATTCGATCATTAAAGTCTATCATGCCGCCATTGGGTAGAATTTTTTTTCTTCTGAATCTGGTGCTGAACATCACAACACCGATGCAAATTAAGAATTTATTTCTTTGTTTACACATTCATACAACGTCCGCAAAACTGGTCGCCAATTATGGTAGTTTTCCGCACACCGTTGTAAACAAACGTCCAAAAGTGCATGATAATAATATTTTTTATTTATACGTATTCTTGAAAGATCGATAAACATTTGTAAAAAAAACATAAAGAAAACGGCAATAGTTAAACAGTTATTCCATCCTAAAATTCATCTCCAAAATAGCTTTCTAGACAACAATACTGCCTCTTTTAGCGTCTCACTTTAGACGCTAAAAAAGGCTATTTTCATGAATTTTTTTGATAGGTTCATTTTATAGACATTGATATAAAAGTTGTCACACTTAATAAATATACTTTCGAAAAACATTAAAATTTTTTTTTTTTTTGAGTCACTATTTATAGACGAAAATGGTAGTTCAACAATGTCCTACAAAAATTATAGGTCTGCGCTGTTGATGAAATCTCAGAGATGGATCATCCGAAACAAAATAACCAAACGGTTTTAGATTCAGTATGTTAATGGCTATAGCGCTTATTACACGATTTTTTATATGTGCAAAAATAACAAAATGGCGGACATTTTTCAAAAAAAACGTTTTTTACACTGTTTTTGGCAAAAAAAAGTAAATATCAACATTTTTGAAGATATTTGATATGCGCTATAGCTATAGTTGTAAAGAATATGTGGTTACGATTTCATAAGGATCGGTTCAGTAAATATCAAAATATTTGAAAATCCTTTATATGCGCTAAAGCTATAGTTATAAAGAATATGTGGTTGAAATTTCATAAGGATCGGTTCAGTAGTTTCGAAGATTTTATCAACAAGCCGTCGGAAAACGTTGTTTCGAGAAAAACGCGTTTAAAGTTTGTTTGGGTTACATAAATGCATAACATTTTTTTTTAAATGTATTTCGAAAGTGTATTTATTAAGTGTAACAACTTTTATATCAATATCTATAATGTAAACCTATCAAAAAAGCTGTTTTTAGCGTCTAAAGTGAGAATGCCCCTTAAATATACTGATTTTTTTAAACATTCATTCGTTTAAACATCACGTTCGAAGTTTCCGTAATTTCCGCTACATTATTTTCGAAGGATCCGAAAGATTAGTGCAATCCAGGCAATACCTACTTCCTTACCAAAATACAAAAATTCAGTAGCAGGTAAAATCTTTTGCTGAAACACCGACTGTTTCAATCTCAAACTTTTTATTCTAAAAAACGATGCAGCGGAATTCTTGATATCTTCATAGCTGAACTTTTACCAGGAGTATTTGGGCCTTATAAAGAAAAATCAGTATCCTTCAACATTAATCGGCGAAACGCGCGAGCCTCATTGAAGGCAGCTCCGCAAGCAGGCGCAAAGCTTTGGAGAAGCAAAAAGCACACTGAATCGGGAGTGCATTTCCGACGTGAAATTTTACGACGTTCTCTCGCGTTTCCTTCCTCGCTCTGTGTGCGTGTGTGTGTATACATATATAGACACGCGACGTCGGAATAATCGATCTTCCCCTCGTTGCCGCGGAGCTTTTCCTAAAACGGTTGACCCCCGCGCACTTGCGCGCGTAATGGAGATCGCCTCGTGAAAATCCTGACTGCCTTATTACGTCCTCGTTTCACCTCAAAAGTATATTGGATTTCTTTTAGCCTTCGGGTAATAATAATAAAACTGTGTATATACGACGGTAATAGGTGCTTCTGGCTTTTCAATATTTCAACACCTTTTTAACGACCTTCCACTTTTTATTAACTCAATATATAAGTACGACTATTTATATTCTCTTTTTCATCGCCATCGTCTGGCTCTGAATATATTTGTAATTGCTTCGGGGTTCATCTCTGATTTTCATTTCGTCCATAATTCCATCGAAAATACACAAGTACGTGCGAACAATTTCCTATCGGAGTTTATATGAAACTCTCCAAATGCTTAACATTTTTTCTTCTCTTCATTCAATTGTCGATCAAAATTATTATTATTGCTGTCATTTCCTGCATTATGATCATTATTATAGTCATTTCCCAAATTAATGTTATTATTATTTTTGTTGTGTTTATTTTCTCATTCGGATTATTATTTCCATTTGCACGGCGAGAAAATCGGGCTTGGGGTTGTTGTTTGCACCGTTGGAATGCAACGAAAATTGTTTTCTATTTATTATTTCCATTTTATCCAAAATTGTATGTTGCACATTTTTTGGGGATCGCTAAATGAGAATCCTAGAAAAATGTTTGCGTCATTTTCGTAGCTCAAATCAAATTCTATTCTCAAATTCGATTCTGCCCAAGGAAATTTGGGAAAATGAGAGAAAATCATTTTTGGTGCATTCCAACGATGAAAACTTCAACGTCAAGGATGGGATTGAAGTTTGCATCCCTGGAATGCAACGAAAATTCTTTTTAATTACTTATTTTCATTGTTACCCAAAAATATACTTTTCAGATTTAAGTTTTCGCTAAATAAGAAGCCTAAAAATGTTTGCGTGAATTTCGTACCTTAAATCTGCTGAAGGAAATTTGGGAAATTTAAAGAAAATCATTTTCCTTGCATCCCAACGATGCGAAACGTGAACGTCATTAATAAATACACGTATTCTTTTGTCAGGCGGTATACACTTGGTTCTTTAGTTTTCTTACATGATTCATTGTAATTTTTATTTAAATTCTCCATTGTAGTTTCATTTGAACACGAACTTTTCGTTTTAATAAATTATTTTTATTCAATTTTAATAAAAAAATCGTATTTTTATTTAATTTCAATGCCAAAAAGTCGCAGTTCCATTTCATTTTGAAGAGCTTATTCATTGTAATCATAATTTTCTTATTTCATGACTAAGATCTTTCATTTCGTTTTAAAAAATTTTGTTCACCAATTTACACTCAATATCATTCAGAATAAGTTTTCTCGTAGATTTAGGTAACAGATTTTTTATATTGACAAACAATTAATAAATTATTTCTATTCAATTTTTATTTAAAAAATCGTATTTTTATGAATTTCAATACAACAAAGTCTCAATTTCATTTAATTTTGATGAGCATGTTCATTGTACTCATAATTTTTTTATTTCATTCGAAGAGCTTTCATTTATTTTTTTTATTTTTGTCCATCAATTTACACTGAATATCATTCAGAATAAGTTTTCTTGCAGATTCAGCTTACAGATTTTTTATATTTACAAAAAATTAATCTTTCACTCATTTTCTCAGCCTAACGCTGACAAAAAAGTATCCACCAAGTAAACCAAGTATCCACTTAGTTCTTTAGTTTTCTTACATGGTTCATGGTAATTTTTATTCAAATTCTTCATTGTAGTTTCATTTGAATACGAATTTTTCGTTTAAAAAAATTATTTCTATTCAATTTTCATTTAAAAAATCGTATTTTCATTGTATTTCAACACAAAAAAGTCTCAATTCCATTTCATCTTGAGCATATTCATTGTACTCACAATTTTTAAAATTTAATTCTAAGAACTTTCGTACCTTTTTTAAATTTTTGTTCATCAATTTACACTCAATATCATTCAGAATGAATTTTTTTGCAGATTTAGCTTACAGATTTTTTGTATTTACAAAAAATAAATCTTTCAGTCGTTTTCTCAGTCTAACCTTGCCAAAAAAATATCCACCAAGTAAACCAAGTATCCACTTGGTATTTTAATTTTCTTACATCATTCATTGTAATTTTCATTCAAATTCTCCATTGTAGTTTCATTTGAATGCAAACTTTTCGTTTAAATAAATTATTTCTATTCAATTTTCATTTAAAAAATCGTACTTTCATTGAATCTCAACACAAAAAAGTCTCAACCCCATTTCATCTTGAGCATATTCATTGTACGCACAATTTTTTTAAATTTAATTCTAAGAACTTTCATTTCTTTTTTTAATTTTTGTTCATCAATTTACACTCAATATCATTCAGAATGATTTTTTTTGCAGATTTAGCTTACAGATTTTTTGTATTTACAAAAAATAAATCTTTCAGTCGTTTTCTCAGTCTAACCCAGCCAAAAAAAGACCTGGCTTGAAAAAAAAAATTTCATCGCCTTTTAACGAAGCGAGCTGCAGCGTCATTTGCATTCGCAGCCTCCGCGCGATATCGGCAAAGTGCTGCGAATTGAATCTCGTTTCTACTCAATCGGGGAGACGGTTATGGCGTAGCAGCGTGGATATGAAAGGCAAATGGCAGCAATGGCCACGACATGGCAAAGGCGAAACCTTCGCGTGTCCACGCTGGTTGTATGCGCGCGTGTGGGCCTACGTGCGCGCATCTAAACACAGACATAGTATATGCGGAGGTGCCCGGGCTTTGCCTAAGCTGTAATCCAATTGAACTTACTCCCAGCATGGAACAGACACGTGCACAGATTATGCGAGTGAGTTTCTGTGGGGGATCTCGCGGCTTGTTTCTCTCGTCCTCGTCCCCGGATCGTCTGTGTCGCCCTCATCGCCGTCTCCTTGGCCCAGCTCCCTATTAGGGTCATATATACCTACATGACACCCTCGAGCCGAGAAAAAAAGAAAACATTTTACTCGTTGATTTTCCAACGCCTCGACGAATTTTCGGGCTGAGCAGAGTCCTTGGCATCATTTTCCTCTTAGCGCCTTAAGGGGTTTCGGGACAATTGACCAAATGCTACCATTTCATTCAAATTTATACAGTCAACGCCTGATGGGGTTGAAGTTCGCATCATTGCAATGCAACGAAAATTCTTTCCAAATTCTTATTTTCATTGTTATTGAAAAAATATATATTTTGCAAAATTGTTGTAGATCGCTAAACAAGAATTCTCAAAAAGGTTTGCGTCATTTTTGGACCTTAAATCCGCCAAAGTGAATTTAGAAAATTAACCAAATTCTTTTTCGATGCATCTCAACGATGCAAACTTCAATTATATACCCTTTGTCATAGTGTCAAGGAACATCACTTAAGTGCCCGCCTTCGATTTTGTTGAAACTCATATATGTGATGACGCGTTGAAAACTATTAGGGGCGTATTTTTATTATCTGCGGAAAGACAGGCGTGTCACCCCTCAATTACATTTTTTTAATTATTTTATAGTGGATTTTTCATCGCTTTACATTAGAAGAATTTTGACTTTTGTTTCATTCAGATCGGTGGACTGTTTGGGGGTGAAACTGCAAAACCACCCCCTAACACGCCTGTCTTTGGGGGGTGGCCGTTTTTCCGCATATAAAAAAAATACATGTCTAATAGTTTTCAATGTTTTATCACATATAGGAATTTCAACAAAATCGCCGGTGGACACTTAAAAGTGATGTTTCTTGTGAATGCACCGTCTTAATTTTAAATCGATCTTCTACACCGTCTCTATTCAATTTACAATTGAAAAAAAAACACTTTGAACGAGGGAAACCAGTTTGGATGACTCAAAAAATCGATATTTTTAAAATTTCATAAATTGTTAGGAAAACTATTCAAGAATATGTTCCCAAAGTACTATAAATAATTCATTACTGCCTTGAATTATTTGTTTTCGGTAATTTTTTTCCAAACGCATTTTTCTCGAAACGACTTTTTTCAATTTGTGGACACTCCAGCTCAGAATGTTTCTAAATTTGGGGTAATATAATTGTTTAAAGTATATATTTTTTTAGCAAAAAAGCATTCAGGATTAATAATCTTTTTGGGTTTTTTCTTTCAGACGATGGAGCAGTAGGACTATCCACTGTCAGGCGCTATTTTTTTAGAAATCATTTTGCAGTGGCCACCAAAAATTACAGAGAAAATAAAACATTAAAAAATATTTTTCCGTGCAACATGAGTCATTTAAATAAACGAAAAAAAAATCGGACTTATTATCGAATTTTATTAAAACAATAAAAAAACAATAAAGCACCACAAAGGTCTGCAATTTTCAAGCTAGTCACACTGGAATGGTCCCTCAAATATAGGGAGATGCCTACACCCACTGCCAAATGGCAGTTTTACGCACGAAATAGTGTTAACAAATGTTGAAAATGTTATAAAAAAAACTGTCAAATCACTCAGTACATTATGGCAATTTTGTCATCAGTATTGTAAGTACTGAGTGATTTGAAAGTTTTTCATAACATTTTTTTTTATTTTACACTATTTCGTGCGTACAACTGCCATTCAGCGATGAGCGTAGACGTTTCCCTAAGTTAAAAACTATTTTTTTTTTAATTTTTAATTTTATAGAAACGGTGTAGACGATCAATTCAAAATTTGGAGGATGCATTCAGTATAAGACAAAGAATTTACTGGATAAATTTCAATCTGATGCTAACATTTCGTCAATTGTCCTGAAACTCCTTAAGCCTCTCACTCATTTGTCTCGCTTCCATGTTACCCTAATTGTAATTTGAGCAGGACACTTACTCGCGAGCCGTTCACGCAGTTAACGATTCTCATAAAAACGCGATAAAAATCAGGAAAAATCAGCTCGAGTTACGAAACTCCATTGAGGATTTGCTGGATGGATCGAAACGAGACCGAGGCCGAGCAGAATCAGAAGAAAAAAATAGTATAGTGCAGTAGTAGAAATTCAGCGCCGCGTGGAGGAGGGGCAGATTGATTGATTGATTAATAAATGCCCCGGTGAAGTATGGAGCAAACTCGACACTATAAAATTCCCGCGTAGTTTGTAGAAAATGGTACGATACTTGGAACAATACAAAAAGTTGTGCAAAAAATAAAAATTGCAATGAAAATGTATATAAATTTTTTTTTAATGATAATAGTGTGAATAATATAAAAAATTGAAATATAGAAATATTTTGGGCAATCATACGAAGACTAACGTTAATAAATAAATTTAGTAAATATTCGAAATATGCATAGAATTAATTATCTTGAAATATGCATCTTTGGAGTACAACAAAAATTAATTATTTTTAATTGATATCATTTTATCAACGATTACGCTATAAAAATCACTCGACTACTTTTACGTATTCTTTTCAGAGATTCACGAATGAGATTGAAGTTTATATCGTTGAGATGCAATGAGAATGATTATTTTTCAGTGGTTCGAATTTCTTATGGCAAATATTCGTTACAAAAAACCCTTAATCATTTTTTAAGTCGTTTATTTAGATATCGAAAATTTAAATCTGAAAAATATATTTTGTCAAATCACAAAATAAAAAAATAAAAATATAAAAAAGAAATTAGATGCAAGCTTCAAGACCACGATTTTCGATCACAATTTGGAAAAAAAAGGTTTTTCATAGTAATGAAAATAAAGAAATTGAAAAAAAGAATCATTGCATTCCAACGATGCAAATTTCAACTTTATTGTAATAATAAAAAACACAGAGATGAAACATTTCAGACCGAATGAAAGCAATCTATATATATATATATATATATATATATATTATATTATATGTAAATAATATTGCTCTCTATAATGTCACTCTATCCAAATAATATGTGCCTTTATAACGGGAATACAGTAGAATTAATTAACAGTAGAATAACATGAGGGAATAAATAAAAATAAAAATAAAAGGATATGCAAAAATTAACGAGAGGCAGCGAGAGATAGAGAGAGAGAGAGAGAGAGAGAGAGAGAGGGAGAGAGAGAGAGAGAGAGAGAGAGAGAGAGAGGGAGAGAGAGAGAGAGAGAGAGAGAGAGAGAGAGAGAGAGAGAGAGAGAGAGAGAGAGCTGGTAGCGCATTATAATACACACATAGATAATGCAGCATATTCTCTAGAGGGCAAGAAGGAGCCCGACAGTGAAGCGCGGAAGGGGAACGAAGGAGTTGAAACAAAGTTTATTCGATACTCGAACTTTTGGCCTCTTGCTACCCACCACTGACGTACTGGAAATTAAATTATACTGATATAGTGAGCCCTAGCATGTTCTAGTTAATAGAGAACGGTCGAGAGGTTAATTCAGAGTACCGTGCAAATTATAATTTAATCGAAACTTTTTCGCCCCTTAGGTTTTTTTCTACTCTTTTTTTCCAATACTCGCGTGCAACTCTTCCCTTTCGGGACTTCATTTTTCAAACGGATCCGAACTCCCCCGATATAACTGCGCCACGCTATATCTAGCCGGATCTCGGAGTCCCGGGGTAATTAGCACATTGGGAAATTCTAGAATCGTGGCGAGAGCATCGAAGAATTGCTGTGTAAATCATTTTTATTCCCGTTGGGTTTGCTCCACATAGACCACAATACACGCGAAGCTGGCCATTCCAAATTGATCACTTGAACCCTTCGGGTTCTCTGGCGATCTTGAGGGCTTAGGCTACTGTGAAGAAACGAAAATCGAAGTTATTTAAAAAAAAATTGTTTCGAAGAAATACTGAGATGATTGAAAAATCATTTGGACATGTATTTGTATGTACGTTAACGAAGTTGTATACCAAATTTCATGAAAAAAGATTAATAATTAAAGAAGTTATAAACAATCTCGTGGACCTTTAAACGTGAGGGGCTGAACGGTGTACTTGATTTTGGCTACCCGGTTGATCTGAAACAAAAAAACGAGTTATTTTCTCAAAATAGATGATATTGGCTAAGACTTGACCGAGCTTTATTTTCTTGTCGAGTTTCAATCATCAATAAAAAAATGATGCATTTTTTTGGATATTTCTAGGAAAAGTCACATCATTACTGTTAATAACTGATGACAAAAAAAATGTTAAGAAGAAAAACGTCGGTCAAGACTAAACTACTATTATACTGAGTAAGTGTACCAAAATTCAAGTCAATCCGTTCATTGAGTGTCGAGAAATCGCGTACACCGTTTTGTAAAGCATAGTTTCGATAAAAACGCGTTTAAAGTTTTACCAACAGTGCTATCGTTGCAATCATAAGTTTACCTCCAATCTGCGATTCCTGCACCATTATGAGTTGCCTCAAGTACCGAAGGTTTTTTTGAAATTTTCGGCGTAGCCTAATCCCTCAATGTTATCCATGCGCAATAGAAAAAGGGTTGAAATTTGATGGCGTTGAAATTTGCATCGTTGGAAGACAACGAAAATTCATCTTTACTTTTCATTTCTTCATTTTATCACTATCTGAACCCTTTTTTTCCAAGTTTGGGTAAAGGAACCCTAATGAAGATCGTAAAAATGATTTCATGATTTTCGTAGCTTAAATGTACTAGCGAAACAATTGGGCAAGACGAAAAGAGAATATTTTCGTTTCATTCCAACGATGCAAACTTCAATACCATGAAATTTGTATCGTCGGAATGCAACACAAATTCCTTTCTATTTCTTATTTTCATTATTATCCAAAATCATTTCGCCCATTTAGATCGCTAAATAGGAATCCTCAAAATGTTCGCGTTATTTTCATGGCCCGAATCTGCCGAAGAAAATGTGGAAAATAAAAAAAAATCTTTTTCGTTGCATCGCAAAGATTCAAACTTCAACGTCATGAATTCCACGTCGTTGGAACACAACGATAATCTTTTTTAATTGTTCCATTCCTCGTTTTTCAATACCGTACAAATTTTAGCCTGAATCAGGAAAGAAGATGTTGAGAAGGCTTGAAGAAAAAAAAATCCGTTGCTTTCCAACAAGGAAAACTTCAAAACAATTTATCAATAAATAAATAAATGAAGAGGAACTTACAAAGTCAATACCAAAGTTGGCAATAATTTAATCAAATTCCGCGGTCGCGCCAGCGTCGCTCTCACTTCTTCGGCAGCGAGTCTGGCCGATAGTCGTCCTCACTGCCCAACTAACCCCGTCAGCCGGCCCAACTTTCACCGCTAGTGAGAAACATTTCGGGCCCCTCGAACCGCATCCTCATCCAAGGCGTTCGTCACTCCCTTCAGTGTGAGAATAATAACGACTCCCACGATCAGAATAACGGCAAGTGTGTGAAAGGAAGCCCGACGGAAGGCTGAAAAAATAAATGTCACCAATACTTCAACCGTGACGAGGAAAGTGTCGAATTTGCTTTGGTTTGTTGGGTATCGCTGGGCATTTTTTATGGTATCGAAGTTTACATCGTAACGAAATATTTTTTCTTCGTATTTACTATTTTTTTTGGCCCATTTAGGCTGAAAAAATTACTGAAACATTTTTTGATGATCCTTATTGAGGCTCCATAACCTAATCGTGGAAAAAAGGGTTCAATTAGTAATAAAAATAAAGAAACAAAAAAATTAAGAATTTTCGTTGCATTTCGACGATGCAAACTTCAAGATCGTCACTTTTTGGGTAAATATTTACAAGTGGGGCTCCAGCTAGAAAAGGGGTTTAGAAATTTTGTATTTTAACCCCCAAACGCTTTTTTTACTTTTTCAAAGGTATGGAGTAAAAGGGTTTGGTGACATTAAGTGGGTCTAATGACATGGGTTTGGCTTTGTTTGGGTTTGTTTGGGTACAAGTCAAATTAGAGTAAGCATCCAGAAAACGTATTTCAAAAATCGAATATTTTCCGGAAATATTTCTTTTTCTTGATAAAATAACCCTCCTCCATCATAAAAAAAACATATTTTCATACTGCAGAATAGCCCCGAACTCGTGAAAAAATGTTTGGAGCCGATTAGGGCTGGCGCGCCACTAGTAAATATTTATTATTTTTTATTCTCGGCGCCATTTTTTTCCGCCGCAAATAATAAGGCCCGCAACGACGTTGACAAATCGTTGCTGAAGTTTTTATCAGACTGAGCATAGTCTTGTGCAGCTTTACCAAGTTTTCTTTGTGAATATTTATAAGGCTTTCTTTCCGTAAGAATTTTTTTTAACATTTTGAAAAACATTGCCCATCTTCCCAGTTTCAATTACAGAAAAGCTTGACAAGTATTCGTAATAGGAAGAATCACGATAAATTTATTGACATTTGGTTAACTCGTTGAATTGTTTGCATCGTTGGAATGCAACGAAAAAGTACTAAAACATTTTTGGCCTCAATTTCATTATCCGAAAAATGTTCGTGCCTATTTAGGCTGAAGATCTCTGAAAAAGATACAGAAAAAAGTTTTGTTATGTTGGAGGCCTAAATTTGAAGGAAAATTGACTACGGAACTTTCGTTGCGTTCCAACCATGCAAACTTCAATATCATGAATTGGCGTTTCCTCGACCAAACCATTCATTGTATGAATAGTATAGTATTTTCGATCGATTATAGAACACTGAGGCAAATGTATGGTGTTTTCAACCATATTATAACTATATGTTATATTTCCCTGGGGGGACAATAATATTATATAGCCATAGTTACTGCCAAAAGTATAGTACTGCTTATTGATATTGCAGCAGCTGCATAAATTATGCACATATGTTTACCGCAACCACTAATTTTACAAGCATACGTTGATTGTTCAATGCTATATAATATTGTAGATTTTCATAAAATGGATATTCCCTGACAAAATAAAAATTCACTGCCCCAAGATCCTAATAGTAAACAGGACCCAAATATATATATAAATTAATAAAAAAATGTTATTTGCGTAGCACATTATGAGATACGACCTGCTATATGCACATTTGGTGTCTTCGATTATTTTTTATACACTGCATAGATGTTGGTCCAATGCATCAATGCCCGTCTACTAAATGCATACGATGTTGAAGTTTGCATCGTTGAAATGCAACGAAATTTCGTTTTAATTTTTCTATTGCCTCATTTTCATTATTCATTTCATTCTCATTATTATCCAACACTTTTCTTCACATATTTAGGCTGAAGATTTATTATAGTGATCCTGAAAAACGTTTGTTGTATTGGAGGTCCAAATTTGCCAAAAAGAATTGGGCTAGGTAACTTTCGTTGCGTTCCAACGATGTAAACTTCATTATCATAAATGCATAGAATGTTTCATAAATCCAAAATAAAATACTCAACTGAGAGTTCTAACTCAACGCTTTTCAAAATTATAATTCGTCATTCCCTGACCTGTAATGATTTATTTTAAAGAAAATATTTCTCCTACACAAAGAATCGAACCTACAGCCTACCTGCTTATCTTCTGCCTATACTACGCAGGCTGCCACTACCTTATCGAGTGCTTGTGGTATCTTCATCGCAGAGATGGTATAACAGATAAAAGTAATTCTGGCTATACTTCCGATTTAGGTGGAATTTCGCACAGATCTTTCTTTTATAATATAAGTAATTGCTTAAGTGGATTTTTGGAGCATCGCAATATTTTGTACCATAGAATAGTGATTTGTACAGTATTTGATAATACGACACTGCTATGTGCATAGTAATGTGTGTCCTACAAGAACAGAAGGTGGACTACAAGAAGAAGTGTTGAACTGATATCATATTTTTGCAATGCAACGAACATACTTATACAATATAAACATAATTATTTTCGTATAGTCACTTTTCTTAAGGTTTCTTGCGAATTGTACTCGACAAACCTTAATGTTAACCATATAAATTGTACAAACTTAATGAGAGTAGTAGAACTTTTACCTGAGCAAAGACTAACTTACAGTATACAACATTAGTATTTGTGCGCCGATTTTGTGATAGCACTGAATCAACCATATCTATATTGCCAAGCTTTTAACAATAGTTTATAATTATTTCGGGGATAATAGTCAAACACGCCACCCAAATCGCATGTTAAAAAATACTTTTCGCTTATAGATTATAGATTTCGCTTATAGATTATGATCGCAGTATCAGTAAACTATAGATAATTCCACTATCCCCCTTTTCACCATGGGCATGTTTTGTAAATACCATGGACTCTCTAAGTGTACCAAGAAAAACAAATCCAGCCATTCTTCAACAAAGCCAGTTTTGCCAAATATCTTACCAATTTATTTTCCTCGTACCACTTTTTCCCTAAATGATGTCAACCCAAAAGCCAGCTCCTCCCCCGGCCTCGCCATCGTCCGATTAACAAATTGCGATGAGCAACGAGTTGTAAAACATTTGGACAAGAGGATATCCAACCGTACCCGGCCGCGCCCTGACCATTGATTGTTTCATCGCGATCTACCCGCATTCGTCTCGGCTGCTCGAGTTACTTAACCGTCCATACGTACATGGAGCCTCGTAGATCGCGCACACGCACGCACATCCCGGCACGTAGAACTTTCTCGTCTCGGTATAGTCGTTCCTCTGGGCTTTTACTATCGGATCGATTTTTTATTGTCGATGCTTCTCTCGCTCGTCGTACATCCAATACGTGACGGGGAACGTCCAAAGAGCGGAGCGTTCTATGTGGCATGGCTTAATCATCGATACCATTCTGTTGCCGTCGTCTTCTTCTTCATCGTTGTCCTCGTCGTCGCTACGTTGCGACAGGATCTTGTTACGCTGTTTGCGGATACGTTTTGTATCACCTTTTGTCACATGAACAGGCACACACACAAGAGTACATGACGAGCTGTCTTCAGCGTCATACTGATCGCACGTCCTCGTTACGGCGCGCGCGCGCGTGTGTGGGTGTGTGTGTGTGTGTGTGTGTGTTTTTTTAGGTGAGTTTGTGTGTGTGTTTTTGTGGGGTGTGTGTGTGCGTGTGTGTTTTAGGTGTGCGTGTGTGTTTTAGGTCTGCGTGTGTGTTTTAGGTCTGCGTTTGCGTGTGTGCGTGTGTTTGTGTGTGTTTAGGTTTGTTTTTTAGTTGTGTTTTTGTGGGGGTGTTTGTGCGTGTATTTTTGGGTGTGTGCGTGTGTTTGGGGTGTGTGTGTGTGTTTTTATGTGGGGTGGGTGTGCGTGTGTGTTTTAGGTGTGCGTTTGCGTGTGTGCGTGTGTTTGTGGTGGTGGGTGTGTGGCGTGTGTATGTGTGTGTGTTTGTGTTTGTAGTTTTTGTGTGAGTGTGTGTGTGTGTGTGTGTGTGTGTGTGTGTGCGCGCGTGTGTGCGTGTGTGCGTGCGTGTGTGTGTGTGTGTGTGTGTGTGTGTGTGTGTGTGTGTGT
The DNA here is from genome assembly GCA_963210295.1 of Ophion ellenae. Taxonomy (NCBI): domain Eukaryota; kingdom Metazoa; phylum Arthropoda; class Insecta; order Hymenoptera; family Ichneumonidae; genus Ophion; species Ophion ellenae. Next base: position 23,964,154 of record OY723396.1, on the reverse strand, counting down.
GTGTGTGTGTGTGTGTGTGTGTGCGCGTATGTGCGTGCGTGTGTGTGGGTGTGTGTGTGTGTATGAGTAGTTTAGCTCGTTCAATCCATCGAGCTACGCCCTTTTATTCATTAACCGATAATGGGCCCGGTCTATGTGCTAACGTAAAGGCATATAACTTGCGCGTGCGGAATTGATTTTGCTCGCAAGTAGGAGAAAGTGCACGGACTACTTGTCCTATTATTGTGAAATTTTGCGTCGCGGTGCTCATTCGGGTGTGCGTTTTGACTTTCCTTAACACCCACACACAGGTGTGTGTGTGTGTGTCTGTGTGTACGGAGTGGCCTGAAATGTGACGTCCAAAACGAAAATGTAGGTGCTCCGTATCATGATATTGAGGTTTGCGTCGTTGGAATGAGACGATAATATTTTGTTCCGTGTTGCCTAATTTTGTTTGCAAATTTAGCCTACCAAACGCACTGTAACATTTGTAAAGACTAGGGATCCAGAACCTAAACCTGTGGAAAAAGAGTTTATGAAGTCATCAAAATAAAGAAACGTATAGATGAAAAAAACTTCAGTAACATCTCGTATCAATACCTATCCGAATTTAACCCCCCATTCACGTTCGACGATCTTTTTTAGGTTGCGTGAATAAATCATTTTTAATTTTTCTTCTTTGTTTATGTTCCTTTCGATGTTTTAAAACTTGCGTTATCGTTATGAAGGCACTATTAAGCAATAAATAAATGAGCAACTGAAAACTAACGTAAATGCTATGCTGAAAATTTCAATCAACATTTTAAAAAATGCATCGTTGAGATGCAACGAAAATCCTTTTTTATTCTTTCATTTATTTTTTTTATTGGTACCTAAACTCCTCTTTTGAAGTTTTAGGTTATGGTCACCTAATGAGGATCGTAAAAAAATGTTTCGATGATGTTTAAAGTCTAAATGGGCCAAAAAGTACTTGGGCAGATTAAAAATATATATTTTTCTTGCATCCTAACGATGCAAACTTCAATACTATTTCCAGACGACTTCAATACTATTTTCAGACGACGTTGGAGTTTGCATCGTTGAAATACAACAGTGATAGATTCTTTTTGATTGCTAATAAGTTTTTTGGCCCATTGAGAGTCTGAAAATGATTCAAATGTCATTACGTATTCTCCTTAGGTATGTACGACCTCAGTTTGCATAAAAAAGGCTTTGAATAATGATAAAAATGAAGAAATAACAAATGAACAAAGAAAACGTTGCATGTCAACGATGTAAACTTCAACATCATTAGTTTTAGGGATATTTATATACTTCGCTTATATATCTCATCATGATGACGTTGAAGTTGGCATCGTTGGAAAGCACCTAAAATTAACTCCGTTTCAATTGTTCAATTTTTTTCGGCCGATCCAGGCTGTGAAAATCATTCAAACGTTTTCACGTACCCTATATAGAGATGTATGACCTCGGTTTGCACAAAAGTCTTTGGATGATGATTAAATTAAGAAAATCAAATGAAGGAGAAAAGATCGTTGCACTCAACAATGCTAACTTCGACGTCATCATTATTATATTGTTTAATCTAACTATTGTTTTCACATTCATATCACAATAGTCGTTCACATTTGTATTCGTCATGAGTTCCCGTGTCTATATGTCCATGCGTCTACGTACTGGAATGAACAGTTGCACCGAAAATGCAACTGCAAATGCAACGAAAATGACTTTTACACGATTGCCTTCATTTTATCACAATCCAAAATGTATTTTGGTGAATTACGGCAGTACGCAGATCTCCGTTACAAATCCCAAAGTCACCAAAGTGATTTTCATCGTCGAAATTCGCGAAAATCGAAAAGTTGGTCGGCAAAGAAAAGCACCGCATAGCAACAACCCAAACAAGATGTGATCACAACCTAGGTTGTGATCACATCACAAATTAGGTTGTGATGTGATCACAACATAATTTGTGATCGCATCACAAATTGGGTTGATGTGATCATCATCCTAATCACATCAACCCAATATCCCCGTTATTTTTCTACATCATCATCCTTATCACATCAACTGAATATCCCCGTTATATTTTCTTGTTAATTCAACGGTATCAATTTTCAAGGCAAGCCCATCGGGTTTCGATAATACGTGCGAACATTGAATTATAACGCGGTGCACTGACTCCCTCGCGTCGGGTCTCACTCGGGCGCCAAGTGAGAGGAGCCGCGCGCGATTGTGGGTGTAATCGATAGGATCTCCGAAACGTGCGGTATATACGGCCAAAACGTTTTCGGGCGTGCGCGTATATAGGGCGGCCCGAGAGGGGCCAAGAGGGTCGAAAGCCCTATACATGTGCCTGGACGACGCGTTGACGATGAAATCCAGGCGTATAGTTGTGGGAAACTGAATGTACGAGCTCCAGTCGATTTTCTCTTACCCACTCCTTATCCGTGGAGGGCTTTTTTTACCTCCCTTTTTTCTCCTCATCCACCGCCCGCAGCAACTGATATCATTCTACGCTTCCTCCCTTTTCGATGCTCTCGCCCGAGTCTGACGCCGATATCGGGCGGTCCGATCTTAACGGGACCTCCGAAACACTCATCTTTCTCCGTTTCCACGACTCCGGGACTTACGTACTCCACATGTACGTCACACATGCCTTCCAGCACGTGTATAAGGGATGGCACACACACGGAATATTCGCTCGGTATCGGCTCTTTATCGGGCGCCCGAAAAGCTATTTTCGCAGTTGGTTGCTGCGGGATAAACATTTCCAGTGATACTTCGTACGCCCTGCGGGCTTTCGCGATCCTAGCCCTTTTGCCCTTCAGCCCACACTTGTCACGCCAGTACTTACGGAGAGACCCCCCGGACTGCCGCCCACATTAAAAGCCACTCCGGTATTAGAAACCACTCGAGTTCTAATCCTGGATCGCACGAGGGCACAGGGAAATTGCTGAAAATCTGCGCCGATATGCGGCTGGAATACCTATGGCATTCAAGTTTGCAGCGTTTGGATGCAACGGAAATATTTTTTTGTCCTCTTAGGCTACGAGATTAGGGCCTTAGGCCACCGTAGCGGGTATAAAATCATGTGCGAACTTAACAATTTTTTTCGTATGAAAAAGTGATTCACTCATAAAATTTATTACACATCTATTTAGTATTAATATCAAGAATTGTTGAAGTTATTTGTCACGCCAATTGGAAAAAAGCTGTTTCGAGATGTTTCGAGTAGTCGGCCATTTTGTACATCGAAAAAAAATATATGTATTTTCTAACAGCTTGATATTCATACTAAATAGATGTGTAATTAATTTTACGGGTGAATCACTTTTTCATCCGAAAAAATTGTTAAATTCGCACATGATTTGATACCCGTTACTGTGGCCTAAGGCCTTAGCTGAAGAATTTTTGACGATCCTTGGTAGGGTTCCTGACCTCAACTTGGAAAAAAGTCGGGACTAAACTACTATAGCACCGAAAAATTGTACCAAATTTCAAGGAAGTCTCCGTTCATTGGATGTCCAGAAATCGGGTAGGGTCAAACTGGGAACAGTGGCAACAGTGGGTACACTGAACCTTTTCTGTTTCTCAAAAGTGGACATGTATATATGTGCGTCTTTTTCACATCAGAACCGCTCTAGGATGCCAATAGGTTTACGATACGATTTTTTAGGAAAATTTTTGGAAAGTGAAAAATTTTGTCAGATAATTGTTAATAACAAATGAACTGCCGCTTCGTTCATCCCGATATCTCGATTAAGGGGTTAGGCCACTCTAGAGGTCAAAAAGTAGGCTTTTTCGGGATTTTTTTTTCCGAAAAACTACAAAATAATTCGAGATTACAAAAAGGGGTGTTTATCATACATATCAGTGACTGTATACAATAATTTTTTTGAAGTGCTTCATTTCAAAATGGCGGCTGTTACAGCGTATATCTTAAAACCGCATTTTTTAAGTTGGCCGGAAACATAACTCAGACAATTTTCAACCGATTCACTTGAAATGTTGAATATACCTTGAAAAATACATTGTCTATAGAAGTACGTAGGATTTTTTTGTTATATTGCATAGTTCATTTGTTATTAACAATTATCTTACGAAATTTTTCCACTTTCCAAAAATTTGCCTAAAAGATCGTCAGATAATTGTTAATAACAAATGAACTATGCAATACAAACGAAAAATCCTACGTACTTCCATAGACAATGTATTTTTCAAGATATATTCAATATTTCAACTAAATCGGTTGAAAACTGTCTGAGTTATGTTTCCGGCCAACTTAAAAAATGCAGTTTTGAGATAAACGCTGCACAGCCGCCAGTTTGAAATTAATCGCTTCAAAAAAATTATTGTCTACAGTCGCTGATATGTATGCTAAACACCCTTTTTCGTAATCTCGATTTATTTTGTAGTTTTTCTGAAAAAAAAATCCCCAAAAAGCCTATTTTTTCGGCCTCTAGGGTGGCTTAACCCCTTAAGAAATAATAATTTTCGTTGCATCGCAACGATGCAAACTTCAATCGCATCAAAATCCCCCTTAAGGGGATAACAATAACGCCTTGAGAAATAATAATTTTCGTTGCATTGCAACGATGCAAACTTCAATCGCATCAAAATATTGAGCTGCATCGAAGAAGAGAAACTTCGTCGTTTCTCAACGATGCAAACTCCAATCCTCGTGTGTACTCTCGCTTGCTACAATTACGATTCACGTTACGCGTGATAAAAACGTATGACAGGCGTGCTTGCTTCCATGTGCGGGACGTACGTGTGTCACACACAGTGCGAGAAATACGTCGAAGGTGTGCTTGCATTCTTATTGCGTAAGGAACGTGAAACCCGCGACTGCACACGGTCGACAATCCAACGCGTTGAATAATAATCGAACGAGCGTATATGCGCGTATATTGACGTGTAAATGAACGATCGAAGAGCCGCGATACCGAACTAAGTGTCCGCTGCAAGGCTTGTCCTTGAAGTACGCACAGCTGATCCGGAAACCAACGTAATTGTCTTTGTCGATCGAACCCCGTATTCTGATACGTTTGTAAAATTGTGATTAATGAGCTGCGCTATGGTGCTTGTATGAGTCGACCCAGTGTGTGTTTCTGTATACACTTGTACGCGTACATCGTTTGGTAAATCTACAGATATAAATCTGACAGCTTGTGTTCGTAACCTCAATTTATTACGGTTCGGTAACAGATACTAGCGGAACGTCTTTTAATTATGAGTTATAGTGAAAGGCGTCTTAATTGGATTGTACTGAAGAATGATGAAAGGGAAAACCATATGAGGAGCTGGCGAACATAACCGGACTTGTCCATGAATTACTTTTTTACAGGAGAGGTCAAAAACCAAAATAACCAGATAGCGAGGAATTTTTAAGCTTTAATATATGAAGGCTCTATCAAATATGTGAGCCTGGACCTGGTTTTAGTTTGAGGGGAGGTACCTGAGGAAATGGCGAGAAAAACGGATAAAGTTCGGGAATTTTTATCTCAAATACCAATATTTCGATTGGACCCGGGTTTTTTTATTGGAAAATATGTACATTGAGGTATGTTTAGGAATTTTTAAAAATTAACTTGTAGACCAGATGTATCTCGAAAACGGCTGGTCCGATTTTGTCCAAATTTGGATACAATATTCTTCGATAGTTTTTCTCGTTCGGCACGTAGGATTTTTTTGAATTTTTCGTTTTTCACGGAATTGCGACCGTTTTAATTTAACATTCGTTTGTTTGGGGCGAACCCCTACGTGGCGAACGAGAAAAACTATCGAAGAATATTGTATCGAAATTTGGACAAAATCGGACAAGCCGTTTTCGAGATACATCTGGCACCGACTTTGCAAACTATGTTTCGAGGTAATCGCGTTTGAATCGCTTCCCGTCAACGAATTCATTTAAAAAAAATCCTAAACATACCACAATGTACATATTTTCCAATAAAAAATAGCCGGATGCAATCGGAACATTAGTTCCGATAGTTCAGATAAAAGTAATAGAGATAGTAATAAAAATAACAGATAAAGATAGTTCAGATAAAAATTCCCGAAGTTTACCTGTTTTTCTCGCCGTTTACTCAGGTACCTCTCCTTAATAAAAACACTAACTACGATGCGTTTCATTTTATTTTGTACAAGTCCGGTTTTGAATGAGATTCGTTGACAATTCCGCGTTTGAATGACAATCTTATGAACATATCCGGCTATGAAATAAAACAGATTGTTTGCATTGAATATGAATTTGTTTTTTTTTATTATCAATTTAATAATCCTACACAAACTCGTTTATGTCAGGCTCACAACAATCCCATTCGATGTCATCATCGTCATCACTGTCATCTACTAATTTTTCATCTAGCCAGCCATGGAGAAGTCCGTTTCTGCTTGAAAAGGTAGTTTTTAAGAAATTTTAAGGTGTTTAGAGCTGGATTTGATGCAAAATATTTTGAGAGCTAATAAAGGTGTGCTTGAAGACCACGAAAAAAAAAAATTCACGTAATGTGGACAAGTTCTGTTTTGTTCGCCAGCTCCTCATAAGATGTTTGCGATGATCGTTGCGATGCAACGATTTTTTGGTTGTTTAGATTTATAACTGTTAATAACTAATTGGTTGCTTCATGTGTTTGGCGTACAAAAAACGTGTATCAATCACGTGCGAGTCCCGGAACTCACCCTTAGGAGGGGGTGAAACATCGAAAAAATTGTATCTACCGATGTACGTAGATTGTGCAATTACTTTCCCGACATTTAAATCATTTAGCTAAAAAAAACAAGCCCAAAATAAATTGACATCATTTTCGAGTCCCGGAGCCCACCCTCAGGAGGGGGTAAAAAATCGAAAAAATTGTATGTACCGATGTACGTAGATTGCACATTTACTTTTTCAACATTTCCAACATCATCCAACATCATGGAGCTCAAAAAACAAGCCCAAAAAAAATTGACATCATTTTCGAGTCCCGGAACCCACGCTCAGGAGGGGGTGAAAAATCGAAAAAACGGTATCTACCGATGTACGTTGCATCCCATTTTCCGGTCTTGTATCACATCGATAAGGACTAATTCTGACCTAGCGGTCCAATCGAGTTCCTGACAAGGGGGTACTCAGGATCTCAGCTGGGGAGGGGGCAGCTCATATTGGTTTCGTGGAAGAGGGGGTGGGGATAACAGATAATACTTATTTTTTATCCTGGGGGGGGGGGGGGCAGCCCCCCTGCCCCTGCGTACGCCCTTGACTATAGCGATAGGATTACTCGCATCGAAGCGAGCCTGGTGACGACAATTACCCGTATGAAATCTCACAACATCGCGGGGGCTTTTTCGCGCGTCGTCACCAAAGACTTTGTACTCCTAGAAAGAAATATCAAGTCAACCTTCAAAAGCGTAAACCGCGTAGATGCAGCAGACACGAAGTGGGCATGCAAAATGAGAGCAATAGACATCACCGTATCAGTTACATGCTAAAATGGACGTTGCATATTCGCCGGTTGTACATATTCATATACGTACCTATGCACCCACGAGTACGTGATCATGTGGCAAAAAGATAGCGATCGCTGTCCATATATGCGTACGAATGTACATGGGTGCATCAATTACTTCATGCGCACACCGATGCACCAAAGTCACATGGCAAGCGTGCGGCGACCCTCGTCACGTCTCCCGGAGGAATAATCAGAGTGAATTGCTGATTGAACCTGCCTTAATTAGGCTCCTTCTTCTTCTTGCTATCTACTCTTGTCGCTTCACCTTAATTACCTGTGTCGAATCGAACTACACACGCTTTGACTTCACATACGCAAGCGCACTTGCTCTCGCATATGTCTATATACCTAATTACCGTCTCTGCATACCAGAGGCGGCCATGTTTGCGGATTGTAAAATTACCAAGCCTAGAGAGATAAGACACCCTAGTGAAAGCAGGCTGTACTTTGTCTTGTGCAGGCTTCACTGGTTTCTACAGTGACGCAATCCAGTACTGCATTATGGTTCGAAGAAGTGCCAATACTTCCGAGACCTTGGTGTAGATCATAGTAGTAGGGAGTTACAAAAAAATAACGGTTCTCCCATGCTGAATTTATATATAGATGCGTTGTATAGGTACATGTGGCCAGAAAAATTGAAATGCCTTTGCTGTACGTAAAAGAACTTCAAGCAAATATCGACGAAAGGCCCTTTATAATCCATTAAAAAATGTACGGCTTCGCACAATCATATATTTAATTCGCGTTGAAAATATCCGATAGACGAATCAAATTTGCGCGGGTATCCGGCGTTGCCACACGTCGAGCAAGATGGCTGCTGTTACGTCACGGGAAGTCTCGCTCTCCGAAAACTTCGGTTTTTGCGACTTTATTTCAAAATGTATTGCTTATTTCTGCGGTGAGCTTTCCAATTTAAGGTGCCTTATCGATCGCAAAGATTCAACAAACGCAACCATCAGTTTTTTTTACGTGTTTCTTGGCTCCAAGTAGCACAAAAAAAATCGATATATGAGAGGACAGGCACATTTTGTCGTCTACGTGTGACTAATTCACCAACTTTAACAATTAATAATTCGGAAAGTGTACGGTAAATCTCATGGAAACTCCGCATACGCATGGACGAAGGTCTCGACAATGCTATAAAAAAAAATCGGGTTTTTATCTTGAACTCGCTCCAATCACCGTACCTCCTTAAGTTCAAATACCTACAACTTCCTCTAGATATTCTAATGTAAATTGACGAGAATTTTTGTTTTTTGTTCTAGGTAAAAAATGTTGGATGCCGAATGTCACGCCGCGGAGCGCCTCAAAAAAGATAAGAAAAGAAAATATTAGTAGTCGGCCATTTTGTACGTCGAACAAATACAAAATACATGTTTTCTAACAGCTTGATATTCATACTAAATAGATGTGTAATTCATTTTATGAGTGAATCACTTTTTCATACGAAACAAAAATTGTTAAATTCGCACATGATTTTATACCCGTTACTGTGGCCTAAGGCCTCAATTTTGATCTACTGGCAAATGCTCTGTCAACTTCACTGACACGTAGGTGGGTAGCTAGGGTAGTGGGTAGGGAGTGATGGGAAAGGGTTCAGGGAAGGGTACGTACAGACCGGCACGAGTATATGTTGGAACTCAGGAAATTGTATATACGAAAAAAATATTCTGTTGAAGTTTGCATCGCCATTAAGGAGTTACATCGATCTAGCTGACCGAAAAATGAAACTTTTGGCCTTTTTTTTTTGAGAATACTAAAAAAAGGAAGCAAAATGAGGTTGGAAGGTTTATTCTACACGTTTTGACGTATACAAAAAATCTCGTATAAAAAAAATACAAAATGGCGGTTCACGCGTAGCTACTTTCAGAGCGTTCTGTTTCGAGCGCACTGCGGGAGGCCGCACAACTTTTATGGTTTAGCACCTAGAACGAGAAAAGTTGTTTCAAGTCATTTACATTAGTTTTGCTACAGACGTACACACGATTATGAAACCATATGGTTTTTTTCGCAAAATACCATCATTTTTAATACTTTTTTGTGTTTTTTTTTGCTAAAAAGTCGGCCTAAATTTGCTTAAGAAAACGAGAATTGTTGATAAATCGTAAACATCAAGTGTACTTCTTCGGAAAATCTATCTAAGTTCAATTTTCAATGATGAAACTGTCCGAATTATGCGTCCTCTTTATTTCACAAACGTGATTTCGAGAAAAACGCGTTTAAAGTTTCAAAGCTGATTTAGGAGCTATCGTCCACACGACGGAATTGAAGCTCTCATTGGAATTCTGCGTGTATCCACGGAGGGATTTGGATAGTAGGTCTTTAGTTGGGTCGTTGCGTACTTTTTTGTACGACTGGACTAAACGACTTCAAATTGCTACTTTCACCGTCTCAGGCAGTTTCGTGCGTTTCGGAGAGCTCGGAGGCGCTTCAGAAAATGAGCTCTAAAAAATAAAAATAAAATGTTTCGCCTATAATTCCTTTTCTCTATCATTCTTGTGACATTTATCCACAATTCAAACCAATCAAAATCAGTCAAAATTTCTACTCAGATGTAACGTCTTAAGTAAGGAAAATTAGTTTCTCTAATTTCCTCTAACTCTGCATCTTTTTATTACCCGATAATCTTTTTTGCCGCGCATAATCCAGATGGAAGATCTCGCATGACGTTCCAAAAAACGTTTAAGGGGCTATAGCAGTGTGAACGCTGAAAATTCGGGTGATTTTCGGGAATTCTTTGGAAGAAAAGTACTCCATTAAATGTTTCGGACAATAAAGAATATATTTGGCTGTATTTTATCTATATTACATAATTTTTTCATAGAAAAATATTGCGATCCAAGCGACTTATGCGCTATCTTCGGAAGCGCCAAACAAAAGTTCCTCCACCTGACATGATTTCGGCCGATTGAGTAGCTGAAACCGAAAAAGGAAAAAAATGTTAAACTGGAACGTATTTCCTGTACAATGACGTAATATTTTCGAAAAATATCAAAATCTAACAAAATAGCGTACTTATGAAGAAAAGTCTATTTCCTTGCCTATAAAATGGTCTTTTTTTCATGTCACATCGTCAATTTTCATCAAATCAAAAATATCCTACGTCATTGTATAACAGTATAAACCGTCGAAAAAGGCAACAACAAAAAAATCGATTTTTTTAAAGTGTCACACTGCAGCCCCTTAAGCATTCTTGCTCAAAATTGCCGAAAAAGGGGGCGATGAAGGCAGAAAAACAGCTTTATCGCGTTCCAACGATGCATATTTCAACGTATCACGATTGGACGGAGTCAAATGCAGGGCCACTGGCACGAGGGACTTGAGCAATTCCGGCACTGCTTTTCGTGACCGCTGTGCTGCATTGCGATGCAGACGCCCCCCACAACCTCCGTATCCTATACCTCGGGTGCATCCAACATTCTGTCCTAAACTTCGTTACCCAATAACACAACCGAACAAGAGAACACTACTTGGCGGGCGAATCAACGAAAACGCAACCGTACCAACTTACCCTACCACGCATTAGAAGTGTCATCCTGTGTAACATCTGTACACCATAATTTCTCCGGTGGAATGAGGCTGCTTGCATCAACATTTCTAGCCTGTTATAAACTCTGCGAGGAGATAACGACGCTCTATGTGAATGATGGTGTGTGTGTGTTCATACACACACACACACACCTACATATATATATATATATATATGGTCGCGTGGACAAACCAGTTACAAATGCATTCTCGCCATATCGGCCAAGCTTCTTATCCGTCTCGGACTCGTGTATATAATTGGCTGGAGACATTCGCGAAACGTGTATCCCGATTCGTGGCGGATTCTTCATTGTACTATACGTATACTTTGACCAACCACCTCGTCCCCGGAGCATTCTTCAGTCGGCTCAAATTCTGGCACAGATGTTTTCCGAACTGCGAAGGTTCCCTTATTTTCTGGACGCTTTGGAGGGCGGGGGTCGGTTGGGGGGCGGGGGGGGGGGGGGGCAATGGTACCAGTGTGGAGGAGACCGCGAAACACGCAGATCCGAAGCCATTGGGAGTCGTTTGAATAGGACGAAAAAGACGTGTTCGTGCAGTAACTGCGGAACTTTGAGAATAAAAGTCCTTTGGCAATTTGAGGATATATGGGAGAAGCAAGTGCTGTCATGGCGATGAAGATTGGACGCGTTGTTAGTTCGTTTGTACTGAGGTTGTGTACAATATTGGGGTAACCCGATGAAGAATTTTAGGATATTTCTTTCGCGAAGCCGAATATTTAACGATAAACTGATTTTCGTCTATCGTGTCAGTATACTGGTAAAATTTGAAGCTAGGTTACCGAACTTTTAAGGCGTCTGGTCACCCTGGCCGATCGAAAAATGGGAATATTAAAAAAAAAATAATAAACTCGAAAGTATGGGCCGGAATATTTTTATTTTTTAACACAACGTCAGAAAGGGCTTTAAGAATAATGTTAATAAATTTCCGTTAAAAATATTTTAAAATGGCGCCGTTATGCACATTGCCGTGGAGGCCCTCCGCACGATAGGCGCGGTCGTTGCCCCAGCTGTTACCCGGTCATGTGACGTCAGAAAAAAATCAGCTCATTCGTGAGTAGTGTCGCTACAATGTAGCGTAGCGGTTTTTTTTTCGACCAATAAAAAAATTATGGTGAGCCGAAGAAAAAAATTTGTATTTTTCATCGACATTTTTCGAGAAAAAACAATAGTAAAGCAAAAACTAATCGAGTTATCGCAAAAATCCTACGTGACATTTTAGACAATGTATCTAAAAGTATTGTGTAAAAATTTGAAAGCAATCGGACCGATAGTTTACGGTATTTTTATAGTACCAGCTCAAAAAATGTATTTTCGAGATGACGCAGGACAGCTGCGCCAGCTAAACCGTGCGCGTTATTAACACGAATCGAACCGCACGGTCGACCGCCCGCAGCGGCTCTACCTTCCTGCCGAAAAATAACTGTAACTTGGTCAATTTCGCGTTTTTCAATACGTACTATGGCTTAAATTGTTCTTAACAGTTCAGGGTTTATTTTAAAAAATGAAGAAAAAAAATTACATGGTGGCCTGAACGACAAATTATAAATATAAAAATCGTTTTATTTTATACGGCACCTTATGGAGATGACACGCTGGCCACATTTATATTTACTTAATAATCAATACACTAAATAAAAATAATGTTTGGAGAAAATATTAATAATAAAACTTAGAAAAATGTGACTAGCAGAAGGATTTTCGTAGTCGTGACTTTGAAGAGAGAATGTAAAATGTCTAAATCTACTAGTTTGGGCGAAATTTTTTATTTCTGTTTATCGTTGAGTATAATAAAGGGTTGTGACTTTTTCTTTATTTACGGGGTGTCCCTCTGGAAGCCCAATTTGAAAGGTCAGAATGATGAATTTTTTTTTCGTAACACATTGGTTGTAAATTAATTTTTTCCCAGCATGTTGTACACATGTTTGTGGTTGCAATGTAATTTTTTCGGAATAAAATCTTTCAAAGTGTTCGTGGTGCTGCAGTTGGCGTTGCAGTCCTCCAGCGGCGAGGCCCGAAACGACGGAATCTCTACCAAGCTCAAATGTAATCTGAAACGAAAAAAAAAATTCTTCAAATATATCCAACTGGGTATGGGTTCACGATCCACTTTACGAAATTTCGGAAAATACGAAAAATGACAGCTTCTCCAAAGAAAACCTCATTTTTCTCTTGAAAAACAGCATGCTGAAGTCATTATCATTAACAAATGGTTCATCCAATTAAAAAATCAGATAATTGTTAATAACAAATGAACTATGCAATATAAAAAAAATCCTACGTACTTCCATGGACAATGTATTTTTCAAGATATATTCAACATTTCAAGTGAATCGGTTGAAAATTGTCTTAGTTATGTTTCCGGCCAACTTGAAAAATGCAGTTTTGATATAAACGCTGCACGGCCGCCATTTTGAAATAAATCGCTTCAAAAAAATTGTGGAATACAGTCACTGATATGTATGATAAACACCCTTTTTGTAATCTCATTTTATTTTGTAGTTGTTCTGAAAAAAAACCCAAAAAGCCTATTCTTTCGGCCTTTAGAGTGGCCTAACCCCTTAAGCGCTGTTGTAATTTACGAATGATTCAGAAGGGCCCTGATTAGGCCCCCACAAAATACGGCCCTCCGCGAAAGGAGTACCTCAATTTGCAGCCTTGCACGCGTTTTTATTGGATGTTATTTTACTCAGCGACGCGCTTTGGCATTTTGCATCGTTCAAAGACTAAAATCGACATGCTTGTAGAAGATTAAAATTTATATCATCGAGGGATCAATTTAGGCTGCATTAAGGCGGTCCTCTAGGTTCTCGGCTGTTTTTTTACGGCTTTGTTCAATAATTTTTTACGGGCAATGCATCGAAATAATCAATCTCATTGTTTTTGCATAATCTTTATTAACATTTAAATAAGCTTTACAAATTTTTTTAAGTCAAAATATATAATAGAATAAAAGTTATAGTGGCCGACAGGAAGGCATCGAGTAAAAGAGGTGCTTGAAGGTGACCAAGATTGCGGCTGTTCTGCTTATCTGAAATCAAAAAACCAAACGGCATTTTAATCTTCATATTTAAGACTAGCGATTGAACTAGAGTGAATTCTAAATGACAAAAATGGACTTTTTATACACTTTTGAAACTTACATTCTATTTTTTACTAATTTTTTCTTAAGTTTTTCCGTACAAAAAAAACTATCGAAGCAATCATGATAATCCTAGTTCAATCGCTGGCTTATAACATATTAAGGATGCTGTATAAATTTGAACAAGATCGGTGCAGTAGTTTCTGAAATATCGTGGTCACCGTTTCGAAAAATGGTGTTTCGAGAAAAACGCGTTTGAAAGTATACCTGCTCCGTATACCTGCTCCTTTCCAGGGCCGTAACTTGTGAAACACTTCGAATATCGAAAAATCCTTTGGCACACATTTTCTACACATGTTGTAGATGTGATTTATGAAGAAAAAAAAATCGATTTTTTCGACCCGAGAAACTAGAGGACCGCCTTAACTGCCCAAAAATCAATCCGTCTCACAACATAGTTTCGGAGATTTTATGGGGTTGAAGATTACATCGTTGGAATGCAACGACAATTATTTCCTATTTCTTATTTCCATTATTATCCAAAATCATATTTTGCAAATTTGTTGTATCGCGCTAAACAAAAATCCTAAATACGTTTGCGTGACTTTCGTAGCTCAGATATGCCCAGGGAAATTTGGGAAATTAAGGGGGAATATCAGTGTGACAGGCTGATAAATGAGGTATTTTTTGGTAATGTTTTTTTTGGAAAAAAACCTCTCGATCAAATTATTTGAAATTTGGTGTATTAGTTATTGAAGTAATGAAGCATACAAGGACATTTTTTTATTTCATTTTTAGTACATTTTATTAAGCAGAGGAGCGGTCGCAAAATGGCGTCTCAAAAAAAGACTCCCCGACGGTTGACAGCATAAGTGCCACGGCAAGCATGTGAAATCAAAAATTCAAAAAGTTTATTTAATTATAATAGTATAGCTATCGCGGCATCGTAGGAAATTTAAAAATTTTGATTAGAAAAAAAATGGCGGACATTTAAAAAAAAATCGAATTTTACACAAAAAATTTGCAGTAAACTGTTAATAAAAAAAGTAAACATTAAAAAAAAACTCTATGATGCGACGATAGCGATAAGTTTTCTAAAGAGAATCCTTTTTGAATGAAGTCGATTGGACAAAATTTGACAGAGTTATGCTGTCAACCAGGTCAAAAAACATGGTTTCGAGAAAAACGCGTTCAAAGTATAGAGAGGCCCGTATAGAAGGCTCTGAGAGCGTCGACGCTTGGCGCCAATTTCGAATACTTCTGAGCCGAATATTGTTTTGAAAATTTGTAGGCATATTCTTAAAGGCCGAAACTATCTATTTAAGCAAAAAAAAATTGATTTTTTTTTCACACTGATATTCCCCCTTTAAAGGAAATCATTTTCGTTGCATTCCAAAGATGCAAACTTCAACGTCATAGATATTTAATGTTCACGTTGAACCTTCATCCATTTGGCAATAAACATGGCACCTTGTAAACACTAGTTATAGGGCTGCATTATAATATATCTATTCGTCACACTAATTAGTTACACTATGCTTACTATTTTTGTAAATATTGAATATACTTTCATTAAACAATAGAAATGAGCTATGAGCATATATGCAAGCAATTACACGTACTCGTGTATTTCATCTCTATTATTCAATGAAAAGTATTATCTTATATCTATCTGTTCTATTATCTATTTATTATCTATCTTATATATATATATATATATATATATATATACATATCTTGAGATGTCGAATAAGTTCTCGCTGCTTTCACGTGAAAATTAATGCTTTATTTTTTTTTAATTATTCCTCATGCTTTGAAACGTTTCGAAGCTGTTGTGTGATCAACTTCTAATGATTTTTCAAGTTCAGCTAGCGTCTGACATGAATCTTCATGAAGGAATGCCTCCAATTCAACATATAAAAATAATTATTTTTAAAGCGTCTAAACCAATATCTGCATGTTGTTTCCGGCCGAGCATGGTCGCCGTAAGTCTCACCAAGAATTCTGTGTGCTTCAACTGCAGATTGAAAAAAAAAATAAAGTATCGCAGTAAAATTCCACGTAAATACTCTTTTTTGACACGAAATTTGACATGTTTAGCACAATGAAAAAAAAATGGTTTAGATTTCGGCAAAATGACATACACTAAATTTCATGCTTGCTCTTTTGCTTGCTCTTTTATTGAACTACACGATCGCAGATTAGGTAACGCCATTGGTTGGAAAACACCGAATACTTATTCAACGTCCTATATATATATATATATATATATATATATATATATATATATATATATATATATATATATATATATTTTCCCATGTATGTACATGTATAATGCATTTTACAGCAATAATGCTATGCTTATTATTTACATCAATATATTATACATCATTTGCACTGAGTAATAAAAATTATATATGAATAAATATAAAGAGATATGAATAAATATAAATATACCTCTACAGCCTGCTGCTGCGTTTAAGTACCGAGGGATTTTTCCCTAAGCCATCACGTGTACAGGATAAATAAAAGAATGCGCTACATTGGATAAGAGGGCGAGAGAGAGAGAGAGAGAGAGAGAGAGAGAGAGAGAGAGAGAGAGAGAGACGAGACGGATATATTTATTCTTCGATTAATGGACCCGCTCCTAATACTGGTAACGCACGTACATATACGTATAAATCTACCCCCACAGTGCAACACCCTTCCCTCTGAGAATGCCTCCTCGAGCCCTAGTTTGAATACACGCGCGGCCTCAGAGCGGAGGAGCCTACACGGATTGAATCGTGTGAGAAGGCCTGAATTCCGAGCGCTGCTACTTTTACATAGCCTCGAAAAGTTATTGAGAAACGTGTGCCTCGCTTAATTCCTCCGAACGGCGAAAGGGAACGATAATTATAGTAATCCTGAATGGGTTCCCCTTCCGCTCGAAGATTCCCTGACTCAAGGCGAGGTGAATCACCCTTTTATCCTCGTTTCGAATATCACAGATCCAACTATCTCCGAAGGCGCGATGGACTGGTTGGGAACAAATAGGTCTCTGTTTTATTTTATTATAGTCGAGAAAATAACGAGTTTTTTTAAATAAGAGATTTGTGTATATGATTCTTATATTTTTATTGTTTTTTTTAAATATTGCTATAGAAATAAAATGGAATAGGAAGGTATGTACATGAGAATGACGTTGACGTTTGCATAATTGGAAGTCAACGATTTTTTGTTCATTTTTTTTAAATGCCAACACTGCAAAAACTAGGCGTGTTTAACGTGTTCAAAGTATGTGGAAGTAACACGACATAAAGGCTAGACACGCGTCGCCATGTTGATTCTACACACTTATGCATTTGGTAACAGGTAATGCGTCACATTTATAGACATAATGCGTTAACGGAGACTTTGTCCTTGGAGTGCCATATTTCAGGTGTTTACATTTTTTTTTTTTAAAGGAAACGAGTAAAGCTTTTTGAGTGCGGTTTTTTTCTTGCTTTTATTCATGATAGACAAAACGTTAAAAAAAATTGTTTTTGAAAAAAAACCAATATGGCGGCCGTTGCAGCTCCGCGAAAACAGGTCCTCAAATCGCGGGAGGTAAACGGCTGACATCACTCTTTGTTGATCTGAAACACAAATTCAAAGCATATTATCAATCCGTGACCCTTTGGTCATGGAATGACGGATGGGCTTTACGTTTGGTTCAAATTTCGGAAAATGGCGGCAATTTAAACAAAATCGAATTTTCGCGTTTTTTTTTGCATATAAAGATAAATAATAATAAATGCAAAAATGTATCTATCGAAAAAACGATCCGTCATTCCGTGAAGACATATTTTCTGAGTATGCTCTCCAAATTGCAGGTCGATATGTTAATTACAGCGGTCAGGAGAATGTCGGCCATTTTCAAAAACGTGTTTTCGAGAAAAACGCGTTTAAAGTTTTGTAATGTGTTTACACAAATGTGTTTATAATGCACCGCTAATCGGCAATGCCTGGTCCATAGAGGCATCCCTCCTCTTCTTCTAGATTGCTCATGTTGAGCCGCTAATATCGCCTGCCGATTTCAAGGACAAGTCTCCCTTAAAATTACACACGCGAGTGTGCAATTTTTACGCATTAAATTATCACACACTTTCGTAGCTGTCCCCATCACTAACACGCTTATTCGAACACACATAAAGCGTGTAGAATCAACATACAAGACGCATATTTACACACTTTGGACCAAACAACACGCTTGATAGCATGACACGAGCGAATATAACACGGGAAAAAGCAACACAGTTTAAGTGTGTTAATTGCGAGTTATTGATCATATGTTTTAAGAATCACCTTGGTTACGGCATCACGTGAAACTCATTAGTTGATTTGACATCGATTGATTAACCGGTTCATTGAAGACCCCATTTGGTCTTAACTTTTTGTTTCGTTTATAGATCATTTTTGAGTTTGTCACGTGGAAGAACCTGAGATTGGAATCTATTTTCCGAAAACCTCGATAGCTGCATTGAATCTTTCGCGACGTATTTTCGTTTCGAGGCCATCATCGACAAGCAAAAAGCGGCCGTCATCGCGAAGCTGTATGAGAACCTAGCCTATGCAAGAAAAACAGTGACACCTCTCATACATACTACAGAGTAATATACAAGTACTGTTGAGTTCAGTTCAATAAATGCATATATTTTGACGATAAAAAGCTTTTGTTATTCAATTTATTATCCCGACGCATCCCATGCATGTACAGTACTGCAAAAATAAGTGTGTTTTTACACACTTTTAGTGTGTGAATGGCTGGAGACACTTTTTACACGTTTTAACGTGTATAAGAAAATAAACACGTACGTTTGATGTTTGAACGCATCTATCCGTGTTATCTTTACATCGTTATTTTTCGCACACGTTTAAACGTGTAAAGAGTATCTACAGCCATTTACACATTCAAAGTGTGTAAAAACTACACGTTTATTTTTGCAGTGCATGCAAAGCCTTCTTTGCAAATCGAGGTCGTCAATCTCTAATTAGAATACATAATGGGGTTGAAGTTTGCATCGTTGGAATGCAACGGAAATTCTTTTCAATTTCGCATTTTCATTATTATCCAAAATCATACTTTGCAGATTCGGATCGTAGATCGCTGAACGAGAACCATAAAAAATGTCTGCGTGATTGCCGTAGTTCGAAGCTGCCAAAGGAAATTTGGAAAGAAAATAAATCATTTTCGTTGCATGCCAACGTTGCAAACTTCAACGTCGTGCATACATAAAAACTCTACCAATTAAAGAGAATTGACTTTCGTTGCGTTCCAACGATGCACACTGCAACATCATATATGCCACGAGCCCTGATTGTCAATGATGTTGAAGTTTGCTTCATTGAAATGCATTAAAAATGATTTTTTTTTTCAATTGTTAAACGTTTTTTTGACCCTATTCGTTTTTACGTATTTTTGTTAGAGATTTCCAACTTTAATTTGCAAAAGAAGGATTTGGATAATGATAAAAATAAATAAATTAACAAAAACATCGTTGCATTCCAACGATGCAAACTTCAACGTGATGATTATCACATGTACGATATATATCCGTTGCAACCAGGAAGAAAGAGGCCGCGAGAGCGCGACCTGCAGATTAATATGGATTGCACGCGTGTACATATAAATGTTTGTGTGTGTGTGTGTGTATATGTATACATCTTCGCCGTTGCCCGCGTGAGGTGTTTTATTCCGAAGAATCTCGCCGGACAAGAAAAATCCTTACAAGTTTCACGCTCGGATATCGCGAACATCCGGATCTCCGGTTACTGCGAGACTCGCAACTCGCTTTTTGCCGATTCGTGTAGTACGAGTATGCTACTTTATTCCCCTATACACGAGAAGGCTAACACGCGTATTTTCATAGCCAAATCGGACGAGACGCGATTGAGGGAAAAATTGTTTTAGTAAGACAATTATTTTTGACAATTGTCATTTTATGACAATTTATGAGTCCTTGGCCTTGGCCAAAAATGAGGCCTTGGCCAAAAAATAGACTTTTTGGGGATTTTTTTTTCAGAAAAACTACGAAATAAATCGAAATTACAAAAAAGGGTGTTTATCATACATATGAGTGACTGTATACAATGATTTTTTTGAAGCATTTAATTTCAAAATGGCGGCTGTGCAGCGTTTATCTCAAAACTGCATTTTTTAAGTTGGCCGGAAACATAACGCAGACAATTTTCAACCGATTCACTTGAAATGTTGAATATATCTTGAAAAATACATTGTCTATGGAAGTACGTAGGATTTTTTGTTTGTATTGCATAGTTCATTTGTTATTAACAATTATCTGACGATCTTTTAGGCAAATTTTTGGAAAGTGGAAAAATTTCGTAAGATAATTGTTAATAACAAATGAACTATGCAATATAACAAAAAAATCCTACGTACTTCTATAGACAATGTATTTTTCAAGGTATATTCAACATTTCAAGTGAATCGGTTGAAAATTGTCTGAGTTATGTTTCCGGCCAACTTAAAAAATGCGGTTTTAAGATATACGCTGTAACAGCCGCCATTTTGAAATTAAGCACTTCAAAAAAATTATTGTATACAGTCACTGATATGTATGATAAACACCCCTTTTTGTAATCTCTATTTATTTTGTAGTTTTTTGAGAAAAAAAATCCCTAAAAAGCCTACTTTTTCGGCCTCTAGATTGGCCTAACCCCTTAATAGAGATATCGGGATGAACGAAGCGACATCGCGTCGCAAGCGAGTTTTTGTCCAACGCTCAAAATTACGCCGACCAAACTCGAAAATTACTTTTCCATACACATTTGACGATTTTTAATAGAAATTCAGAGTTTTCATGATGTTGAAATTTGCATTATTGGAATGCAGCGAAAGTATTTTTTTCCCTATCGCTCACATTTCTTCACCAATTTCGGCTACGACAATCAACCAAAAGATATTTCTTATCGTCATAAAATATCCACCATCTCAACCTATAAAAAATTGTATAGATTGTAATAAATATGACGAAAATTAAAAAATTGAAAAGCACCTTCGTTGCATTCCAAAGATGCAAACTTCCACGCCATGAGTTTTTAGGGAAATTAATAGTGAATTCGTATTCAGGGGGTGCAAAAACGTTGATATGGACTTACTCAGAAACAAGAATCATCAAATTGGAGTTTGTAGAAATATTTTGACTCAATGATGTTGAAGTTTGCATCGTTGGAATGCAACGGAACTTCTTTTTTACATCTTAATTTTCTTTTTTTATGACTATAAAGATATTTTTCCGTGAAAAAGCCAAATATTTTTTATTAGCTTTTTTGGGCTAAATAATTGTTCAGCTTATTATTTAGCTTTAGTTTTATAATTTTTCAGGATACTTAAGTGTATTGAAATAAATTTTGTCCATAAAAAAGGTAAATTATTATTTAGCTTTTCCGTAAAAAGAAGCTAAATCCCTTTAAAAAAAGCTAAATAATAATTTACCTTTTTTTACCGAACATTTTTTTTCAAGATACTTAATTATCTTGAAAAATTATTGTAGGATTTTTGTAGGCGAAACATGCCAAAATACGTTCAATTTATTCAGGAATGAGGAGCTGGCGAACAAAACCAGACTTCTCCACACTACGTCAAGTTTTTTTTTTTATTTTTCCCGTTTTTCAAGCACTCCTTGATTAGCTCCCGAAATATTTCGAATCGAATCTGGCTCTAAACACTTTAATATTTGTTAAAAACTGCCTTTTTGAGCAGAACGGCAGTTTTTGGGCGCAAAAATAAAAACATTAATTTGACGTAGTGTGGTAAAGTCCGGTTTTGTTCGCCAGCTCCTCAAACATTAATTTTCATTGCGTTCCAACGATGCAAACTTCAACCTCATTTGACTTAGCGGGGATATTTCAAATACAGAGGAAACAACTACAACGAGGAAATTCATACGAATAACGAGCCATTGTTCTCGAGCCTTCTCCCCAATAACCGAACAACGAATCCACGGAGGCACTCGAGAAATGAAAAATGGGGGTGCTCCACTTGGGACCCTCCGAATTAAAGCTCCGTATACTTGTGCAGCCATGCATCAGAGGCGCGGGTCTCCGCGTATATTAGGCGTTTGTTATACCGGCTTGCACTCATTGGAACGCGCCTCCCTATACCAAGAGTCCGAGTGCGGAAAATTTCTCGTGGGACCCACACGCAGCCCTTCCGTGTCGCTACTATACGTGTATGTGTAGATTAGTGGATCGAGGCTCGCGTTCGCTGTGTTTCGTCTCGTTGGCGTTGCGGCTTCTCTCGCGCATCTGTTATTTCGTAGCGTGTGTATATATGAGGCCATTAATATCCGAAAGCCGCGACGGGAGACCCGAAAATGGTTACCGGACCGTAAAAGCATACCAAGTGCTTACATATTACGTGTACATAAACACGCACACATTTTGAGCCCGTTGTATCCATGTTATATCGTCTATGAGCATTAAGGTGGCTAAAAAAAAATCGCGCTACTCAACGGTAAATGTCACTGCGTTATGACAAAGTAATTCATACGAAATGTGAGAGGTCTAAACATTTTTTAGGTAGCGCTCAAACGACTTAATTTTTTTCGATTTTTCGTCAATTTTTTTTTCCCGCCAATTAGACATAATAATATAATTCAAATAATTGATTCTTTCTTACTCCAAAGTCATTTCACTTCATCAAGTGGTTGATATAATTTTCACAACCGAATTACATATATTGATTCTTCATCTGCAAATACAAATTGTTTATGGTAAAAAAAAATTAAATAAAAATTGTGTATTGTTACAGAAAAGATTGAATCAAGACTTACATTGGATCATGCACTAACATTTTCTGCATCGAGATAAAAAAAATTAATACTCCGATAATCAAGAAAAAAACGTGAAAAAGGCCTTTGAGCACTAACTGAAAAATTATTAGATTGAAGTTTGCATCGTTGCAGTACAACGAAAATTAATTTCCTTTTCATTGATAAACTTTCTTTTTGGGCGATTTACGTTTTTACGTATTTTTACTACAGATTTGCGACCTCAAGTTGCAAAATAAGGCATTCAAATAATAGTAAAAATGAAGCAATAACAAAAACATCGTTTCGTTTCAACGATGCAAACTTCAACGTCATTTAATTTCTCATGGTAGATTTTACCTACAAAATCGCTTAACCATCATTAAGATACTTATTGAGAAATCAACAATATGAAAGTTCAAAAAATCGTTGGATAAAAAAACGAGGGTTGAAAATATTCAAATTAACTTTCGTTGCATTCCAACGATGTAAACTTCACCACCATAAAAAATGTACTTCCAGTATAGTGATAAAATTCGGGTATGATGGGATACTTTATGAAATTATCAAAATTACTAAAATGGCAAGCTGAAGAAAAAAGAAGCTCCATTTACTACTAAAAAAAAACAACTTTGATCATTTGTTATTAACAAAATTATGAAAATTTGGAAATAGACATAGAAATTTGAAATTGAGGAATAGAACAACTAAAAGAGAAAGAATGAATTTTCGTTGTGTTGGAACGATATGAACTTGAATACCATCGGAAGGACTCCCGTGGTATTATGAACAACGAAGGATCAAGAGAGCACAGTCGGGAACGTGTTGAAATGGTGGCGGTTGAAGGGTGGCGGCGTTTCGGAAAGTGCATTATCGCGCCGGTAACAAGTGCGCATAACGATCGCGAGCATACGTGCAAGTTTTCTGCAGGTGTGTGTGTGTGTGTGTGTGTGTGTGTGTGTGTGTGTGTGTGTGTGTGTGTGTGTGTGTCTGTGTGTGTGTGTTTATATAAGCACGTATATTTTACACCCAAAAACACACAAAGGACACAACAATAATCTGTTTGCGCCATGTAACACGCATGTACGTGTATATGCAAGAAGCATTCGCATCAAATCGTGGCGCTTACACGTATATACCGGGTGTCCCAGAAGTACCTAGCAAAGTACCAAGGGTAAGTAGATTTCGAGATTGCCAACAGAAAAGTCCTCTTCCATCTTTCTCTCCGGTCGATTGTTAATGAGATATTAATTAATTTGCAACCGCGCCGTGGATCCGGTCGAACGGTTGAGCTCTACGTCCATGAACTGTTTTCGGGGCATCTATTAATTACGTGAGCTGATTTTGGCGATTTTTCGACCCCCCCCCCTCTCCCCCTGGTGAGATGTCGTGAGATTTTGCTCGACCCCCTCCCCCCTCCCCTAATCTCACGTGAGATTTTTCAAAATGCATACGTTCACGGAAAATAAATTGTAGTAGAAGTAACTGCGGTTGTAGTACCATTTACTCCACCATGTAAAGTAGTAGGGAGACCCTCCCTACGTGATAAAAATTACGTGATTACTAAAATTACTAAAATTACTAAAATTACTAAAATTACTAAAATTACTAAAATTACGTGATATTTGCCGAAGCCTCCCTCTTCCCCACGTGAGATTGGGTGAGATTTCGCTCGACCCCCTCCCCCCCTAAACGCCTCACGTAATTAATGGACGCCCCCTTTCGATGAAACGAATAATTCAAAAATCAACGTATAAAAATGGTTTTTCGATCACAATCTTCCTCAGTTAATAACAAAAATATTTTACAGCTACATTCAGGGTCTAGTACGTGATTCCAGTCTGCAACGAAATTTCAAAGTTATGAATAATCATAACTTTGAAATCAGTGGGAATGATGATAATAACTATACGTACTATACGAACGAATTAATATTCAATTAAGACCATTGTCTAGAGCGTTGTCTTGGAGGTGATTTTGAGGATGGAATAAAGGTGCAACTGTTCCACTTTTCTTCCTGTAAATGGTTACACATTTTTACTGATTCATCAAGAATGTATAAAAATTCAAAATAAAAAAGTGTATTATCATGTACTTTTGTAAGTTTGTTGTAATAGTATGCAGAAAACGACCCCAATTAGCGACCAGTGTTGTGGACGTTGTATGAATGTGAAAAAAAAACTAAACGTATTCTTAATCTTGATGAGTTTTGCGATGTTTGCTTCCAGATTTAGCGAAAACAGAAAAAATTACGCCATGGCGGCATGTTAAACTTTGATTATCAATTTTTTTCAATTTTTCTGACCATTCTACGAGGTGTATATATTTTTAAAAATAATTTCAATTCAATTCTGCTACGAACGTTGAAAAACAGTCTACTGAAGGTGTATGCCAAAGAATGACGCTAAAGTTTGAATTTTGATGAATTTTTCAAATTACTCAAATTTTTTTTGCACGATTTAGGTTGTGAAAATCCAAACCAAAACGTTTGGACATACTTTTATTCGAAATTTACTTCTATTTACAAAAACTAGATTATGCTAAAAATTAAGAGATACAAAAATGAAGAATAAAAAAGAAGAAAAATGTCGTCGCATTCCAACGATGCAAACTTGAACGTCATGTCAAATCATGGTATTGAAGTTTTGTGGGTATGCAACGAACATATTTTTTTCCTATTCATTTTTTTCGACCCATTTAGTCTACAAAAGTCGATGGATCGTTTTTTAATGTGAGATCCTCATAAGAGCCACCGTGTCATCTCCACAAAGTGCCGTGTAAATAAGACGGTTGTTAAAGTCGTCAATTTCGTTGAAAGTTCGTTAACTTGGCTTGACATTTTTCCAGCATACCAGACTGTAATTTACTTCATCATAGACGAATAAGTTACTTGATAAATAAATAAGTTAAATAAATATATAAGATAAAGATAAGATAAATAAATAAGTTAAAAATAAATAAAATAAATAAGCTTGATCAAAATAAGTTACTTGATAAATATTTATAAATATCAATTGATAAAATGTTCATTCATATAATTTCTCCAACTCGGCTAATTTCGCGAGTATCATTAATCAGTTTTCACAGACATATTCAGCAAGGTTTGTAGATTCATAAAAAAAACGAAAAAAATTAACGATCTTCTCAAATTCTAGACAACAATACTGCCTTAACGATTGATCGGAGAGCAAAACGTTCACCGCCTTTTCTGCTGGCAATTTCACAATCTACCTACCTTCGAACTTTCGATCAATACTTCCGAGACACGGGGTACATATGCACACACCGTTGGCTAATTTCGCATCGTGGACTGTATCAAACGTGCCGCAAAAAATCGGACCTTCTCATGCGAGCTTTCGAGTCGGTTGTGCGCTCGTTCACGCGCTCTTTTTTTCATAAATATTAGCCAGCATACCGCGGACAATTCGCATTTCGCTTCGAAACGACCAAATAATATTTCGCTTCGAACGTTTATGCAAACTTCTTCGTTTTTTTTCGATCGTTTGTTGGTTTTGGCCCGTTCGCATGACGAAACGTGCGCGCATTATGTGCTTGCCGAAATATTCAATCGAGCTTCCGGGAACGACGAAAAACGACCGCCAATAAATACTCTCGCGATACTAAAGTATACGTTTCCCGCCGGCGTTATATTCGTTCGACGGGGAAGAATATATCACTGATCGCCCGAAAACCGACGTTCCACACATTATGCACCGTACAGTCACTCAATAGGCGCACAAACACTCGCGCATGTACACACCCACACACACACACACGCACGCACGCACACATGCACAATAGGGAAAGTCAGGAAGGCTTTGCTACCAATGCTCCTCCCTTGCCAAGCTGTTATTCTCTGATGTAGAAACTTCCTTTTCTCCAGTTTATGCAGCTGAGGAGCTCTCACACAGTGTACCTTAGAGAGAGTGCACAAAGAGCGCGAGCACCGAGATGGCAATTTCCTGGCTTGTCCCTCGACTTTGTTACGGTGCACGAAATATAACGTCAGCTGCGATATTAACCTATATATGTGTGTGTGCGCGTGCGTGCGTGCGTGCGTGCGTGCGTGCGTGCGTGCGTGCGTGCGTGCGTGCGTGCGTGTGTGTGTGTGTGTGTGTGTGTGTGTGTGTGTGTGTGTGTGTGTGTGTGTGTGTGTGTGTGTGTGTGTGTGTGTGTGTGTGTGTGTGTGTGTGTGTGTGTGTGTGTGTGTGTGTGTGTAGTATAATGGAAACAAAATGGTCAAGATTAATATGCATGATATTTAGTGATAATACGTATGTGAATCCACGTGAATCCGGTGGACTTTTTCCCTAACCCCCGCCAATTCGATTTATTTTATTTTATCTGATTCCATTGACTTTACAGTTTTTACATACAATCGGAACGTTTTTTTTTTTTCGGAGAATTTTTTTTTTGACTAGGGGGTGTTTCGAAAAATGTAAAAAAATGTAAATGTAAAATGTACAAATGTAAATATAAATGTAAAATGTACAAATGTAAATATAAATGTAAAATGTACAAATGTAAAAAAATGTACAATGTAAAATTTTTTTACATTTTTCGAAACAACGCTGTCAAAAAAAAAAAAATTCTGCGAAAAATAACCCTCCGATTGTATGTAAAAACTCTAAAGTCAATGGAATCAGATAAAATAAAATAAATCGAATTGGCGGGGGTTAGAGAAAAAGTCCACTGGATTCACGTGGAATACTGCATATATATATATATATATATATATATATATAAGTATTATTACTAAATATCATGCATATTAATCAGGGTTGTTTCGAAAAATGTAAAAAAAATTAGGGTCTCTTTTCGAAGATACTCTAAATTTTTTTACATTTTTCGAAACAACCCTTAGACAAAAAAAAATGTCTGAAACAAAAACGCTCCGATTTAAAAATTCGCAAAAATTCCCAAAAATGAGTAATTGTATGTAAACATTTTCAAGCTATCACCCGCAGTGAAAGTATGATTTTTTCTGTTCTTTCTGAGCGCTTAACGTTAAAAAAAAATCCGAAAAATTCAAGAACCGCTTACTTCGGGCGGATACTTAAATATTTTAATACCCATAATGCATTTTTTTTTACCATTTTTGAATAATCAAATGGTTATTCGAAAATGGTCAAAAAAATGCATGAATTTTTTGGATTTTTTTTAACGTTAATCGCTCAGAAAGCACGGAAAAAATCATACTTCCACTGCGGGTGATGGCTTGAA
Organism: Ophion ellenae; assembly: GCA_963210295.1. Lineage (NCBI taxonomy): Eukaryota > Metazoa > Arthropoda > Insecta > Hymenoptera > Ichneumonidae > Ophion > Ophion ellenae. The sequence goes on along the minus strand of OY723396.1, from coordinate 23,936,028 downwards.
ATTTTTTTCATATAATCTCGCATTTTTCGCCGGTCAGGGAAAAAGCCCACTGGATTCACGTGGAATACCTCATATATATACATACACGCATACGTGGATAAACTTCCTAGAAACATCAACGACGTATATAACAAATAAATTTTGTAGCAAAGCTTTCTATCTTGAGAATCGTCACATCTGAAAATAATAATCACAATGGCCATATTGAGAAATAATTTTTTTTTAATTCCGTCACGCGTAAAACGGAATAATGAAGTTTCACATCCCGTCAACCAGCGTTGGATCCATTTCAAATGTGGTTGAAGTTTCCACCGAAAATTCTATTCAATTTCTTATTTTCATTATTATCCAAAACCATACTTTGCATATTGAGACTGTAGATCGCTGAATAAAAATCCTAAAAAATGTTTGCGTGATTTTCGTAGCTCAAATCGGCTAGAGGAAATATGGGAAATACGAGAAAAATGATTTTTGTTCCGTTTCAACGAAGCGACCTTCAACGTCGTCGTTTTAAACTCTACACGGGCCCTTTTTTTGTCGTTATCGTTGGGAATACATTTTTATCAAGCGGTATCGCATTGTATTCGTCGTAGCAGCGCGCAGCAGATCGTTAAAGCCTTCGAAGTCGAGGACAAAATTGACGGCGGCGTCAATACCTCTCGCCACGATTTCGTATTGATTTCCGTATAGTTGTCGCCGCTATCCCGCGCGCCGGCTTCCGTTCCGCATTAAACAGAAGGGAGACGAGAGAAAGATGCCAGACGTCAGAAAAGCGTTTTGCTGTATATATATCTATATAGAAATGTGCTCCGAAGGCTCACCCGATGTGATGTGCTTGTCCATGGCTCCGTACGAAGGCTGAATTGCGCAATCGACTGATATGACAGTGCAAAGTATAGGCACACATACACCAAGCTGGCCACAGGCGAAACCGCAGAAGCGAAAAAATTGTCGATACTTTTTATTTTTTCATTTCTCTCTCTCTCTCTCTCTCTCTCTCTCTCTCTCTCTCCCCCCCCTCCCTTTCTCTCTGCTAGTTTCACTTTCTATATTACTTGTGGTTTTTTATTATTACTATTACTATTATTATATCCCTAGGGTCTAACAATTTTGTTTATAACATTCCTAGTAAATTTGCTTGGCTATTTTATAAAAAGTTATTTCACCTCTTTTGTACATTTGAATGGAAAAATATAACCAAACCACTGTTTAAATTGAAATACATTTTTTTTAGATAAATTCGAATTATTAACACGGCAAACCAAGCGAGAATGTTTTCGGGAGGATTTTTTATTAATTGGCGTTCTTTTTTACTTTTTACTATTACTATTATTATTATTATTATTCTTTACTTGTATTTTACTTATTTAGAATTATATAGCTGATACGTCTATGTTTTTTTCACTATGCTGTTTCTTGCTATTATGTTATTTTCTATATTAAATTTATATTATTTTTGTTACCTTATTTTATTTTATTCTTATATGCTCCTGTGCGCATGCTATGGTATGCAAATTATGATCTTGAGTTGTATAACTTCTTCCAGACGCTTGTTATCTTTTCTATTTTATTTTTATTCTATTTGTATTAATGTCATTGTTTTTAATTTTATACTGTTTTCTTTTTCCTTATCTGTACCTTATTGCCAAGGCATATGATAAAACCATCAATAAATCAATCGATCTTTCTCTCACTCTCTCTCGCGTTTTTTCGTTTTTCAACTCCCGCCGTTTTTTGTGCCATTTAACGATACAATTCGCACCTTCGTTCAAGCCTTATGCCACCCGAATTCTCGTCGGCTCGAGGTCTCTGCAAAGTCTTCAAATCGACAAAATAAGCAACGAGTGTCGACTATAATTTTTTTCTTCTTTTTTTTCCGGGGAAATCTTCGATTCGAGATATTGAACGGTAAAAAAAGATACTTTTTGTTATTTCAAGGATGTACGTATCCATTGCATGCATGGATGTTTTTATATCGGTACATCCGTGGTTTGATCGGCGACTATCGAATACACGACACCGGTCGTATCCTCGTAACACGAGGATCCGTGTCATCTATGTGCGCAATTTTTTTACTCTACGAGCTCAAGTTTGCAGTTGCCGTAGAACAAACGTACTTGGTGATATTGAAGTTTGTATCGTTGGAACGCAACGAAAATTAATGATTTTTTCATTGATAAAATGTTCTTTTTGGCCGATTTAGGCTATGATAATAATTCGAACGTTTTTACGTATTTTTATTACATATTTACGACCTTAAGTTGGAGAAAAAGGTTTTGAATAATTAAAACAAAACAATCCTTGCATTCCAAATATGCAAACTTCAACGTCATTGTACTACATTGTTGAAGTTTGCATCGTTGAAACGCAGGGAAAAGTCTTAGTCATTTTTTCATTATGACGTTTAAGTCATTGGAATGCAAGGAAAGTTCATTTTTCTTCTACTGCTCACATTTTCTTCGCCGATTCAGGCTACGAAAATCACCCAAACGGTTTTTCTCATTTTACTACATATCCACGACCTTAATCTATCAAAAAAACAAATTGTTGATCATGATAAAAATGAAGAATTGAAAATTGCAACTAACATTCGTTGCATTCGCGCGATGCACACTTAAACACCATTTTACATTTCTTCATTTTTATCACTATCTAAACTCTTCGTTTGCAGATTTAGATCATGCAACCCTATTCAAAATCGTCAAAAACGTTTCAATGATTGTTCTACCCTGAATGTGCCAAAAAGTAATTAGGCCATAGAAGATAAAAATATGCCATTGCAGTTTGCATCGTTGGGGTACAACGAAAATATTTTTTTTCATATTACCCAATTTTTATTTCGCCCCATTTAGGCTACAAAAATCACTGGAACATTTTTGAAGATTCTTTTTAACGTTCCTTAACCTATACTTGGAAGAAGCGTTTAGATAGTAAGAAAATTAAAGAAGTCAAAAAAATACAGTAGAGTTTTCGTTGCATTTTACCGATGCGAATTTCGATACCAATAATAATACTTATGTATTTATTACATATAACATTTAATAATCGTACTACTGTACTTGTTTATGCCATTATACATACATAGCGTATATCAGTTTTATATATATACAGGGTGTCCCAAAACTGAATGCGTTCACTGAAATGGGGGGTTGGGCGTGAAATTCTGAGTCGATTGATATAAGCATGTGTGGGTCTCAGATCAACCCCTGAATTATTATTAATTTTCTGAAGACGGGCCAATCAGGTGCGCCCGCCTTTAAAAATTAATTGTAATTCAGGGGTTCATCTGAGACCCACACATGCTTATATCAATCGACTCAGAATTTCATCCCCAACCGCCCATTTCGGAGAACGTATTCAGTTCTGGAACACCCTGTATATATATATATATATATATATATATATATATATATATATATATATATATATATATATATATATATATATATATATATATATATATATAGCTAAATGATCATTGTCCGGCACCCAACTCATCGCAGACGTCTTTTATCGTTCGGGCTATTTATCGGGTTGGCTCCGATCCTATATATCTATAAATTGGTACAGCGTGATCGCCCACACCAATACCGCTGAATATAACACACGTCGAAGGCCGCCCGGATGCGGTACTCGCGACTGCGGCCCAAAACGATCTCTCGTCTCCGGCTGGCGAGAACGTTTTAAATATGCGCGCGTCCGCGTAATACCATATCCTAGTATAGTACACATACGCGCGTAATACGGTAGGACGACGAGAGTCGTCAATGCACACAGACGCTATCTCGACGTACAGTTACAACAATAAGTACATTTAACGCTCTCAATTTTGCGGTCCGACTGCGAGGCGAAACCGCACACGAGCGTAATAGTAATTGCGTTTGGATTCTCATTGCATGCGCGTACTATATATATACCGGGTGTCCCGTTTTAATCTTACAGCTTATTTATCCCGAAAAATACCGCTCCGATCAGGTGTTGAGTGTAATGAAACTTTTAAGGTTTAAAGGGGGTTGAAAAAAATCTTTTTTGGTCCAAATTCCAAAATGACGACGTTAAGACGGCCGACATGTTTTTCTCTAATGGGACGATGATTTTTTTCACTAAAACATTCATGAGGCGAAAACTAAGAACTCGTAGGAAAAGTTTTTCGATAACGTTTATAATTTTTAGGTTAGAATGCCATTTTTCAGCCGAAGTGACGAGCCGCAGAGATCTTGTTTGGGTTTGTTTGGGTTACCGTACGAATGAAAATAAACCCAAACAAACTCGCACACACACACATCTACACTTTACCTCCTCGTGGTATATTCTGGATAGCGCTAAAATAGTAAAAATCGCTATTACAACCAACAAATTATTAACGTTATCAAGAAACTTTTTCTACAACAGTTGTGATAGATGTTTTAGTGGAAAATATTCATGATCCCATTTACAAAAAAAATCATGTGGGTCTTTTTAACTTTGCCACTTTGAATTTTTGACCATTTTTTTTACGCGCCCCTTTAACCCTAGAAGATTTATTGTACGCAATACTTAATCTGAGCAGTATTTTTCGAGATAAATCAGGTGTGAGATTAAAATAAAAACGGGGCCCGAGGTATTGATGGATATTCCAAAACATCATTCTCGTGATTTTTTAAATCTATTTTTTTATGCTATTTAAAAAAAATAGCATTAACATCAATACCTCTTATGTTAATGATATTTGTTAATGCTATACAAAAATTCTGTTGATGCTATTTATTAATGCTATAAAGTAAAAATACCTCTAATGTTAATGCTATTTTTAAAAAATAGCATTAACATAACAGGTATTTTTATTTTTTGACAAGTTTTTAATTATTCAACACGTCCCATTTAGTCAGTTGTGTGGATACAGATGAGTGTATTGGTGTTTGTCGATTGAATACATATCAAGGGGGGTTAGGCCACTCTAGAGGTCGGAAAAATCGGCTTTTTGGGGATTTTTTTTCAGAAAAACTACAAAATAAATCGAGATTACAAAAAAGGGTGTTTATCATACATATCAGCGACTGTATACAATGATTCTTTTGAAGCGATTAATTTCAAAATGGTGGCTGTGCAGCGTTTATCTCAAAACTGCACTTTTCAAGTTGGCCGGAAACATAACTCAGACCATTTTTAACCGATTCACTTGAAATGTTGAATATATCTTGAAAAATACATTGTCTATGGAAGTACGTAGAATTTTTTTTTATATTGCATAGTTTATTTTTTTATTAACAAGTATCTGACGATTTGTAGGCAAATTTTTCTCTTTCCAAAAATTTGCCTAAAAAATCGTTCATAACAAATGAACTATGCAATACAAGAAAAAACCTACGTAGTTCCATAGACAATGTATTTTTCAAGATATATTCAACATTTCAAGTGAATCGGTTGAAAATTGTCTGAGTTATGTTTCCGGCTAACTTAAAAAATGCAGTTTTGAGATAAACGCTGCACAGCCGCCATTTTGAAATTAATCGCTTAAAAAAAATGATTGTATACAGTCACTGATACGTATGATAAACACCCTTTTTTATAATCTCGATTTATTCTGTAGTTTTTCTGGAAAAAAAATCCCCAAAAAGCCTATTTTTCGGCATCTAGAGTGGCCTTAAGCTGAGACGCAAATAAATGTTTAGTTACCAATTATTGTCTGTTCGAACATTATGAACAAGTTAGTACCTAATTGTGGGAAGTTTTCCAAAAATCATACTTACCATGATAACTCGAGATCTTTAGACTTCGGACTACGGTAACCTAGGTTAGACATGTTCCTAACGAGGTGACACATCACCCCTTTAACGCTTTGCATCGACCTTCCTAACACCCTGCATATATGTATTGGGTGTGCAAGTAAACGGCGAGTGTACTTCTGTAGAGTGTGTAATTACACACTGTGTGTGCTTAATACCAACCGCAGAGTCCACCACCGCGAGGAAAAAAAAAAACGTATTGCCTCGAATTAAATATAGAATTTTCCAGTAAGAAAAATAATGCGGCTGTTTAACTTATCATTTATTACTCTCATTTTATTCAATTTTTCCACACATTCGTTTCAACGAATTAGCTCCAAGTTTTTCGGAAAAGGAAGAAAAAAAGTTACGTCTCTTTTACAGAGCACTGAGAAAAACATAGACCCTCGAAAAACATTAATGAAAAATGCCTCGGCGAAGTATTAGCGTAAGAAATATCACGCTACGATGTTCCAGAAGGTTTTTCGTTTCTCGAGACTCTGGAATGCGTCTGCAGGTTAACCATTAGCGGGTCTGCGTAGCGAGCTCGGGAATTTAGGTACGATTAATACATAACCTTGCCAAGTATATATTTTTTTGGTTGAGTCAATACTGATAAACAATCGAAATGATATTATTCAAACAAAGAGCAATTAAAAAAATGCATCGAAATATATATATATATATATATATATATATATATATATATATATATATATATATATATATCATTTATACGATTTGGTGCTTACGATTTATTCATTATGTAAATACTGGATAGTTTTGGACCCAATAGTACGAGAATATTCAAAAATGCGTATCTATCTATCTATCTTCTATCTTCTATCTGTATCTATATAGATAGAATAGATAGAAAGTCAAAGTCCTGACTGACTCATTATCGCCCAGCCTAAACCGCTAAAGGTAGAAACGTGAAATTTGGAGAGGGTATTGATTTTATATTGGAGGCATCGTTCAAGAAGGCATCTCTCAAAATTCAGCCCCTAAGGGGGTGATAAGGGGTGGCAAAGTTTGTATGGGAAATCATATTTTTATGGTCAAATTTACTCGAAAGTTGGTATCAATGCTCTATGACACAATTAATAAAACACGTATTTCAGCGTTTTTAGAAATTCAACCCTTAAGAGGAGAAAAGGGATGGCAAAGTTTGTATCGAAATTAAAAAAAATATGGTCCGATCTACTTGAAATTTGGTATTCGTGCTTCTTGACACAATTGATGAAACACGTATTTCAGCGTTTTTAGAAATTCAACCCCTAAGGAGAGAAGAGGGGTGGCAAAATTTGCAGGGAAAATAACAAAAAATCTGGTCAGTCGATTCACTTGAAACTTAGTATTAATGCTCTTCGACACAATTAATAAAATACGTATTTTAGCGTTTTTCGAAATTCAACCCCCAAACGAAAGGGGGTGGCAATGTTTGTATGAAATTTAAAAAAAAAACGGGTCAACTTTAATTGAAGCTTTGTATAACTGCTCCGAGATACAATGAATGAAATTTGAACGTTTGTAGAAATGCAACCCTTAAGGGGAAAAGGGGGTAGCGAAGTTTGTGTGGTGAAAGAAATATCTGGTCAGATTTACTTGAAACTTAGTATCAATGCTCTTCGATACAATTCTACGTGTTCCGTAATGAAACATTTCAGGTGCACATTTCATTAAGGAGCATTTAACATGTTTGCGCGAGTAAAGACGCTGGCGGAACGCTAGTATATAATATAAATATATTATATAATATGAATTAATATAGTAGATTGTTTGTATTAAATTTTATATATATATATATATATATATATATATATATATATATATATATATATATATATATATATATATATATAATGTGAATTCCGAATTATATTTATTTTATTGGTTATATAACTATTTATTATCATCATCATTGGTGTATTATTGCTATGCAACGTGTATAGCTTTATATATATAATGTAAAGTATCGAATTTCATAACAATTTACCGTATCTGCATGAATTATATTTGCACGTGTTGCAAAAAAACGTGTTTTTCTTCCCAGTGCCCCAAACGAATGAAAATGGCAATGAATTAATTGTTAATTGGCCCCTCGCGAGATCGCCCAGTGTTGCAATCATCGTGTTTGCGATCCTACCATGAATATTTAATGCCATGACGTACGTCGCACTCCACTAATCCTAATGACACCGTCAATTAGACTCCATCCGCAAACTGCAATGAAAAAGCATGTTTTTTTTTTCGTCCTTTCATGTATTTATCCGTAAACGCAGTTTCGCGAATTTACTAACTTTACGTAACCATGTGTATAAGAAAAAAAATCCCGAAACTACATCACCGTAGTTATAAATGCGGTTCGTCTTTCGTTTGCTGACGGAACGTGGAAAGCGAAGAGAAATGTCGAGCATCGGCGCACACAGTCGCATCCAACGGCCGCATTCCGTTGCCAACGTGTTTAATCTTTGACACTTGGGAATGCGATAGGAGCAGCAAGACTGTTACCAGTTGGCACCGATCACGTTGACAACTTTATTAATATTTATTGTATCGAGGTCCTTAAAAAGGCAAGATCGGAGTTATTTATCGGATGACCCGTATGCTGTATTCTTGAGACCTGAGGTGAGAGAAAAAAATGATTGGGTCAAGAACTCGCGGCATCTGTGAAAAATTTATGCGATGTTGAGCAAGCCCGAGGTATCGATGGATATTCCGAAGCATCATTCTCGTGACTTTTTCTATCTGAAGCGCTCGGGAAGACTCGAGTAATGAGATACTGCACGATATATTAACACTTGGAACACGAATATATATATATATATATATATATATATATATATATATATATATATATATATATATATATACATACATATATACATATACATATATACATATACATACATATATACATATATATATATATATATATATATATATATATGTGTGTGTGTGTGTGTGTATGTATTAGGGTGGCACAAATTTGAGCTCTATTTTTTATCCTTTTTCTCACCATGAAATGATCTACTTTAAGGTCTTAGGCCACAGTAACGGGTATAAAATCATGTGCGCATTTAACAATTTTTTTTTTCGTATGAAAAAGTGATTCACTCATAAAATTAATTACACATCTATTTAGTATGAATATCAAGCTGTTAAAAAATATATATATATTTTTTTTCGATCTACAAAACGGCCGACTACTCGAACCTTCTCGAAACAGCTTTTTCCAATTGGCGTGACCGATAACTTCGACAATTTTCACTCGATTCACTTCAATTTTAAAAGTTATGTTCCTAATTGCATTTCGCAGATAATTACGTACGAAATCTCTGATTAATCGAAAACTTTTCATTTTATGAGCAGTTTATGAGCAGTTATAACGAAATTTTTCACTGAAAATTCATTTCTTAAGTTCAAATACCTACAACTTTTGCATAAAACAATATTTTTTTAAATTCCGTACGTCCATCTCTAGGTATTCTAATGTATATTGACGAGAATTTTTGTTTTTTGTTCTAGGTAAAAAATTGTGGATGCCAAATGTCACGCCGCGGAGCGCCTAAAAAAAGATAAGAAAAGAAAATATTAGTAGTCGGCCATTTCGTACATCGGAAAAAAAAATCTAACAGCTTGATATTCATACTAAATAAACGTGTAATTAATTGTATGAGTGAATCACTTTTTCATACGAAAAAAAAATTGTTAAATTCGCACATGATTTTATCCCCGTTACTGTGGCCTAACCTCTTAAAGAAAAGAAGTTATCGTGAAAGCTGCGAGCGGCCAAAAAATATTTAGAGGTCGCTCAAGCCTTCCAAAAACTCAAATTTTCATTAGAAAATCGATTTTTTTTCGTTCACTTCTCACCCATGGATTTTACGCTTTATAATTTTTAATCTAAGCTCGCGAAAGCTCTAGCCACCCAATGAATATTTAGTAGTCGCTCAAGACCTTCAAAATTTCCACTTGTCGCGATTTTTTTTCTCTCTTCCCATCAATTCAACACTTTGTACAATTTTAAAAACAATTAATCCTTTTGCTTCTTTAGAAACGGATGTTTTAAATTTACTTCACGCTTCTAACCCGATAAAACGGGGGACCCAACATTTTGTTGACAGACAACAGCTTTAAAGAATTATTTTATGAGAACAAAGATTATAATTCTCGGGTTAGTAGTGTGAGGTAAATTTGAAAAATCTGTCTCTAAAGTAAAACGATTAATTGTTTTGAAAATTTTACAAAGCGTCAAACTTATGAGTGAGAAGAGTGAAACAAAATTGGCGAAAATTGGAAATTTCGAAGCTCTTCAGCGACCACTAAAAATTCATTGACCGGCTAGAGCTTTCGCGAGCCTAATTTAAAAATTATAAAGCGTCAAATTCATGGGTGAGAAGTGAACGAAAAAACAATCGGTTTTTTAATGAAAATTTGAATTTTTGGGAGGCTTGAGCGACCTCTGAATATTTTTTGACCACTCGCAGATTTCGCGACAATTTTTTTTCCTTTGAAAAAGCTACTTGGATGGTGAGAAGGAGGGAAAAAAATAGAACTCAAATTTGTACCATCCTAATATACGTATACAGGGTGTTAGAAAGGTCGATGCTTTTGTATTTTTTGAAAGACCTTAACACACACACACACACACACACACACACACACACACACACACACACACACACACACATATATATATATATATATATATATATATATATATATATCTTAAGGTGGCTTTGCCTTTAATGGGATTTCTAAATTCCATTAAAAGACTTGAAACTTGATTCTATCACGGATTATTTTGTTATTTATAATAATAATCTTTCATGGGATTTATAAATTCCAACAAAGCCTGTTATCTCGAGGCCCGAGTCTGCTTTTTCGAAATTCCTAACCCTTTCCGCTTGTAGGCAGCTCCTCCCGCTAAGGCATAATTTATCTAATAGACACATCGTATCAAGCCTTAAGGGGATGATAGGCCACCTCCTTAGGAACATATCTAACCTACGTTACCTTATTCCAAGGTCCAAGGATTTCGAGTTATCATGGTAAGCACATGATTTTTGAAAAATTACCCAAAATTAGGTACTTTTACTTCACTGAAATTCCAGCATATGGTAGGACACAATCTGAGCTATCGACAATTGCAAGATTATCCATTCACAACGGGACACCCTGTGTACATATCCCGTGTAAATGTTCGTATCTGGTGGCGAGTCTCTAGCACGTGGGATGCAGCCATGCGCCAGTATATCACGTTAACGAAGCCCAACGCGGCCACGACAGCTTAATTATCCGCGCAAGTCAGCCTCGGCTCGGTGCTCAACACACCTACATTCTATTCTACATTGCCGTAAAAATAACAGAATCGATCGTTGTGCATCGGGTGCACCACGTCGTGGCGGTGATCATATACGTCTCGCGTCTGACGAGGCGTCTGCGCTATCAGCCAAGAACCGGACGCCAAGAGCAGCGGCAGGCTGTGCCCTCGCTTGGCCGAAAGAAGATTGGCTTTGAAAAAAAAGACCGTCGCAATATCGAACGACTCGCTAAAGAAATCGGCAGGAAACAGGCTCTCGAGCGTTCGGGCAATATATTTTTTTTCATAAACCGTACCCCCCGCGTCTAATGTACGAGCATCGCGATAAATAACAAGCAGCGAACAAAACCGGACCTGTCAACACTACTAATTTTTTTTGTATTCTTTAAGCACACCTTTGGTAGCTCCCATGTAGGTTTCGCCAATCGAACCGTAACGGCCAATACTTGGACCAATGTTGGCGGGGCGATAATCGGTTACCCAATTGTACGCCAATGCTCGGCTGAGTATTGACTAGCCAACATTGGTTTGCCGATACGAGGCCGATGTTTGGCAAAGTATAGACTCGCCAATCATTGGTTTGCCGATACGCGGCCAATGTTCGGCCAAACATAGACTCGCTAATCATTGGCTTGTCGATACGGGGCCGATGTTTGGCGAAGTATAGACTGGCCAATCATGGGTTTGCCAATACGAGGCCAATGTTTGGCCAAGTATAGACTCGTTCATTATTGGTTTATCGATATGAGGCCGATGTTTGACGAAGTATAGACTCGCCAATCGTTGGTATGCCGATACGAGGCCAATGTTCGGCCAAATATAGGCTCTATAATCATTGGCTTATCGATAGGAGGTCGATGTTTGGCGAAGTATAGACTCGCCAATCATGGTTTTGCCGATACGAGCCCAATGTTCGGCAGAATATAGACTCGCTAATGATTGGCTTGTCGATACGAGGCCGATGTTTGGTGAAGTATAGACTCGCCAACGTTGGTTAGCCGATACGAGGCCAATGTTCGGCCGAGTAACGCATGATCGGACCGCAATTCGTATATTGACGATTCATTGTTTCGCGTCGAAGTCATTGAGAGACGAGATAAATACTTTTTACGGGTCCATTGGACATTACTCTTAACAAATATACTACCAAATCAATGCACTCATTGTTGGCCCATTCTCGAACGAGCTCATACGCGATACTCTGCCGATTTTTATGAACCATCCTACACTGATAGAAAAATTCTATTAATATTAACTAACCGCGTCTATTTACTTACTTTTTATTTGAATTAACTAGATTTTTCGTGAAATCAATTTTTTCCTATTGCATTCCATTATTGGAATTATTCATTTTAAATATATGTATTTATTCAAATTAAACTTGAACTAATGAACTAATGGTATGTCTATTGCCACACATATTAAAGGGTTGTGGGGGTAGAGAGGGTAGAGAGAGGAATTATATATGTATATATATATACATAGGTTATGCTTGAAAATTCTATAACATGTCATTCGATAAGACTCTCTAATTACCACAATGATATTAACTAATTGATATAGTTTATGTGATACAAATAATGATGAGAATCCATTTGGTCTCTTATGCCATATCTGCGATTCAGATGTTACAAGCACTCGGTAGCATAGGGGCAGCGTGCTTAGCTATGAGTAGGTAGGTTCAAGGTTCGAGTCCCATATAGGTGAAATATTTTCTTCAAACTAATCGTTTCAAAAGACCCGGTAATGACGAATTACAATACAAAAATAATGATTTTTTTTTGCCAGTGCAGGACCAATTTTGGTGATCTATATCGGGTCACAATTATCCGCCAAGACTCGGTCGATAATCGGGCCAAGCTCGAGTGCCAATAATGGCAATCTTGACGGGGACTTATTATTGGCCGATGCTCGAATGAACTCCTACGCGATGCTCGGCCGATTCTCATAAGCCATTCTAGGGCCAATATTGATTGCGAATATCGGGCCGCTCTTATCATCCAAGGCTCGGTCGATGATCGGGCCAAGCTCGAGTGCCAATGTTGGCAAGCTCGGCGTCGAGCATCGGCCAATCGTTGGCCACTACCGATCACCCTACATGGGCTACCGAAATATTTTCAATCAAATCCGGCTCTGAATACGTCAAAATTCGCTCAAAACAAGTTTTTGAAGCAAAAAACAGTTTTTAGACACGGACAAAAATATATATATGTGACGTAGTGTGGACAAGTCCGGTTTGGTTCACTCGCTCCTCAAATGCATTCGGCGACACCGCGCGGTTGCGACTCGAATCTATACGGAGACGATAATCTCGGCTAATCGCATCATCGTCCGAGAAGGATCCCGTTTACTCGAGAGGCAAAGGGGGGAGGCTCTTGCTTGCAGGAGCTTGCGAAACGAGATGCACTGTGTGGAATATCACCGCGGTGATAACGGCCACCAGGCGTTTCTAGTTAGACCGCTGATGCCACCAACAGTTACGGAACATTTGCCAAACTTCGTCACGTCAATTTATCATTACGCGCATATATATATGTGTGTGTGTTTGTGTGTGTCTACACACACACACACACACAAATATATATATATATATATATATATATATATATATATATATATATATATATATATATATATATATATATATATATATATATATATATATATATATATATATATATGGGTAATTCCACCAATTCTGTGTCAAAGTTGTACCGGGTGGTCTGAATTTAGCAAAACTAAGAAGGTCATATTAAAACAAACATCCATGATTTTTTTCGAATTTTTTTATCCAATAGTTTTTGAGTAATGGCGGCCCACAGTTTTCAAATTTTGTAAAACACCAAATTTTCAATTGCCGATAACTTCTTTCCAATTATAGCTAAAAGATTTTTTGAAAAACGATTTTTTAGAGAAAAACATGATCTTTTTGAAAAAAAAAATATGTTTAAAATATTTAAAAAATTACAAAAATCACGTTCAAAGTATAAAAATCGATTTTTCGGGCCTTGCCCCATTTTTTCCGGTTTTGAAAGTATTTCTTTCGAAATGGTCAGAATTTTTTACATCGAAATAGATTTTAAACGAGATGGGATCTCTAAAACATCAGCCTCAGGAAAATTAAATTCATTTTAGGCCTACTTTGACCCTTTAACATTTTAGGCCGACTTTGACTTTGACTTTAGACCCCCTAAACATTAGGGGGTCAAAGTCGTTCAAGGTCATTCAAGGTCACCTATTTAGATTTGTGTCATCGATACTGACCTTGAACGACTTTGACCCCCTAATGTTTTTTATGCGGCTTGAGCTGCTCCACAAGATGGTTGAAAAAAAATGTACCATTTCATTTAAAAAGTGGAGGTGACCTTCAATGTGCGTCAGCCCCTCCACAGAAATAAAAATAATTTGTCGCATTTGATGGCCACCTTCACACCGTACAACTTTTGTCTGGAACATGTTTTCATGGCGTCGATAATTACCGAGTTATTTCGGGTGGCAGAGATAAGAGGTACACCCTGTATACATGAAATTTAGTAAAAAGAAATCCATTATTTTTGCATGAAATTGAAAGCAAAAATGATGGATTTCTTTTTACCACACCTAATATATACATTAGTGACTTGAAAACTCGAGGTTGCAGAAGTACCAAGTATCATTTGGAAATATCCTTTAAAAAAATGGAAAACTTCTTAAACGAGACAATTGATACAAATTGTTATCTGCTCGCGGATGAGATCGAAGCTTGCAGCTGGTGGAACGCAATGAAGATAATTTTTGTTTCTCAGCTCACCATTCTCTTTTCACAAATTTTAGCCACGGAAATCAAACAACCGTTATCCAAGATGCTTATTTGGAGATCCGCAATCGACAACTGCGAAAAAATATTTGCCATACAAATGAATATAGGGAAATCAAAATATAAATAGGAATTTCCGTTGCGTTCCAACGATGCAAACACCTCGCGTCTGGAAATCCCACGATCATCAACCGACCTCTAGGTAAAACCCGTTTTGTAATTTGTTGTCGTGTGTCGAGGTTATCCCAAGATCAAGAGTGGCCGTGTTGAGAAGAAATATAAATGGAAGCGGTTCAAAAAATAGGCGTCCGATTTGAAAAAATGGAGTCGACCTTGAAATCAATGTGACGCCGTTAATATTGTCTGTGACTTTTTTCTGATACCAGTATTATATATATATATATATATATATATATATATATATATATATATATATATATATATATATATATATATATATATATATATATATATATTTCCTGACTGAAACCGATATATATATAAGAGTTTTTGAGTTTCTAATTCATATTGATATCATATATATACCGAATGAGGCAACAACTATCAGCAGCAGAAATATTTGTTTGCTAACCTATCAGACTTAGGAAAAAACTTTTCCTACAAAAGTTGCATAGTTCGAAAGGGGTCATCGAGTGGTGGCTACCAGGTTCATCGAGGTTAAAACTTCATCGAGGTGAAAACTATTTTTTTTCTCCAGAATTTCATCAAGGAACTAAAAATGGGTTCACACACCAAATTTCAAGACGATCGATCAAAATTTAGTACATAAAAAAACAAAACAGGAAATTTCAATGTTCTTAGCGTAGAAACCTTGAATGGAGCACCTCCACCTAGATGAATCTCGAACTATACAACTTTTGGAGGGAAAGTTTTCTCCCAAGTCCGATAGGTTAGGAAATATTTCTACTGCTAATAGTCGTTGCCTCACCCGGTATAATAACGTATACCAAGTTTCCTCGCTGCAGCAAGAACGCCGGGATCAAACTTCCTGCTTCGTCGCGTATCGGCCAGACGTATACCTGAGGGAAATGAAAACACTCGCCGCGCGACATCCTTCCTTATTCTACCTTGTCCGCGTACATTAATTGCCCTTCGTTCGATGAACACGTACAATGCGCGGTAGCAGCTCACTTTGGCAGGATGTTGACTGCCACGTGGATAGAAAAAGTATTTATGGGTGTACGAGAGTGCTTGTTCAGCAGCTGGACGAACGTTAAAAATGCGCAGTACGATGCCCGCCTCGTATGTCATTACACACATATGTGGAACCGAGATCCTCCCACTTTATCTCCCATTCTTATGTGGCAAGATTGACACTGCGTATACAACTAATTCGCACCGTTTTCGTAATGCTTGTCACACGAGCCACCAACAAACGTGCTTGCAATTCGGTAAGAGAAGCGGACACGAGGATACATACGAACGCCACCCTCCCCAGACACAAACGTACAACGAAACCGTCAACGGAAGACGCTTCCAAATTCACAATTTTTTATTTTGCCGATTGTTTCGAAAAGAATTTGAATTCACGTGCACCTATATAGGGGAGATCTGCTTTAGATGAGATACTTTGTCTTTTACGATAAATATTTAAATAAATGACGTTGTATGAATTCAAAGCCAAGTATATATCCATAAAGGTCTATCATTGCATGAAATAGAATCGCTTTCCTGAAACTGATTCTAACTGGGCATAATTCGGTCGACGTGTGTAAGATGGCATACATGTGTCATCTTAGACTGAAGTATATCGTCTTACACACGTCGACCTTCATGTGGTTTTTTAATTTTCTATTTTGCATTTCAGTAACTAGTGTCCTGACATTAGCTATCAGTTACTAATGACTAGTTATTAGGTACTAATGCCTAATAACTAGTGACTAGTTATTAGTCCCTAATGACTAGTTATTAGTCTCTAATGACTAGTCATTAGTCGCTAATGACTAGTTATAAGTCGCTGATGACTACTTATTAGTCACTAATGACTAGTTATTAGTCACTAATGACTAGTTATTAGTCGCTAATGACTAGTTATTAGTCGCTAATGACTAGTTATTAGTCGCTAATGACTAGTTATTAGTCGCTAATGACTAGTTATTAGTTACTAATGACTAGTTATTAGTTACTAATGCCTAGTTATTGGTTACTAATGACTAGTTATTGGTTACTAATGACTAGTTATTAGCTATTACTAATGACTAGTTATTAGTCACTAATGACTAGTTATTAATGACGAATAACTAGTTATTAGTTACTAATAACTAACATTAGTTATTGATAATTAACTGACTAATATTAGTCATTGGTAACTAATAACTAACGAGGCATTAGTAACTAATGACTGACAAGGTATTAGTAGCATATAACTAATGAGTTATTAGTAACTAATGTCCTAACATTCGTTACTTAAATAAAAAATAGAAAAATAGAAAGGTACATGTAGGTTGACGTGTGCAAGATGACATACTTTAGTCTAAGATGACATATGCATGTCATCTTACACACGTCGACCGAATTATCCTCAGATACATTGATGTCTGGGTTAAGGGTTGGTTTATAGCAACCAATATTTACTGAAACATTATTCTAGTGACACGAAGTGTTGCCTGCGGCACGTTAAAATATTTGGATGGTAAAAGCCAACCCAATTAATTCTTCCGTACAGCTTCAATGGTTTTGGTCACGTGTTCTTGCGACTTGTCATAGGAAAGGGTTCCGGAAGGGCAACACGAAAAAAACCTGCAAGGGTATACGTTGGAACTCAGGAAATAAAAAATCATCTTCAATTAGTATATGTGAATAAAAAAATAATGATAATTAATGAGAAAACATTCCATATGGACATTATTACTACACATTGTATGGTGCATTGTACATAATAATATACAATTATATTTGATACAATAATGTAAAAAGAATCAGACACAAATTAATTTTACCGCTGACGGATTGTTAATTCGTAAAAATTAATCTTGTTATTTAAGCCCCTAAATGAGCTTCCACAAAGTCCAGATTTGATTGAATTGCATTCTTGCATCGAAGACCTGCAGTCCTCCGATTTCATTTAAAACTTCGGTTCTCGCTTACAAGATAAAACATACAGCTATCTAAGCATTGCTCGTTTCATAGTGCAAGATGGGACTGCGGCGTATTTTCTGCAATGTATTTCGACATAGTGTTTACGCTCGCGACATGTTCCTTTTTCAAAAGGTTTCATCACTGAAATTAAATTTTAATCGCGTGCACTCCAGCTCCCCTATTAAACCTGAAATAATGAGAACAAGGAAATGTCATTTACCTCGTACTCGGTTTCAGTCAGGAAAAATTTAACGACGTTGCGACGGAGACTGCACATCAGAGCACACGTGTTCCGAGTTCTTGCTGCTCCGACCTTACAGAAAAAAAGCGCAAAATACAAGCGTCGGAAGCTTTTGGAGAATGAATCTATAAAGATTAGAGAGAGAGAAAGAGAGAGTGAGAGGGAGAGAGAGAGATTCGTTCAGGGAGACAATGGCCGCAAGAGGGAGATAGAAAAATATGCAAATGGCGAGATCGGAAGGTCCGAGGAATCGAATCAATTACCATCCGCCGTAATTAGCCCTTTCAACGAACCCTAACTCGTCTCTCTACTAAACGAAAGGGGAGCCCCCGGACCCCACACATGCATGCTGTCGAAGTTTGCATCGTTGGAACGCAACGTCAACTATTTTTTACTTTTTATTTTCCTCATTTTTATTATTACAGAAGATCTTGTTTTATAGATTTATATTGTAGATCGCTAAATCGTATCTTAAAAATGGTTGAGGGATGGTTGTTGACAAAAACTGCTAAAAGAATATAAAGGAATTTAGAAATATGAATTTTCATCAAATTCCAGCGATGCAAACTTTAAGGCCTTGGGCCACTCTAGAGGCCGAAAAAATAGGCTTTTTGGGGATTTTTTTTCAGAAAAACTACAAAACAAATCAAGATCACCAAAAAGGGTGTTTATCATACATATCAGTGACTGTATACAATAATTTTTTTGAAGCCATTCATTTCAAAATGGCGGCTGTGCAGTGTTTTTGCGACGAGGTCTCCGTTTTTCCAGGGTCCACGGCCGGACAAACAGCTCCTGTAATTTTTGAATTATAATGAGCCAATGAATTTTTTTCGATTATATATAATAACTGCTATAGAAGTACGTAGGATTTTTTCGATATATTGATTTTTGGCCAAATGGCACACTTCTAAAGTGGAAAGCGAAAAATTTGCCTAAAAATCATCAGATAATTGTTAATAACAAATGGACTATGCGATATAAAAAAAAATCCTACGTACTTCCATAGACAATGTATTTTTCAAGATATATTCAACATTTCAAGTGAATCGGTTGGCAATTGTCTGAGTTATGTTTTCGGCCAACTTAAAAAATGCAGTTTCGAGATAAACGCGTTTGAAGTTTTAAGTAGTGAGCTGCGGACCAGACGGCCTTGTACTAAAATTCGAAAACCGAGTACTTAGAGATTTTTCCCGGCCATAATATTTTGGGACATCATTTTTGAGGTCCTAGGGGACCATTAAAAAGAACCGATTTTTCGAAAATTCTAAAGTGGTCTAACCCCTTAATCTAATACACATGTGTATTCGGCCCGTCTCTTTTATTACTTTGTTTTCATCCTCTCTTTGTACCCTCGTCGATACCTCGCGAAAGAATGTAAAAATTTTCCGTTCAGAGAGACTGATGTCTGGGTATTCCCTCCCGCAGCTTCTTTATCTGCGTTACTCACCCCTCCCTGCAATAATCACGCACGCGTTACGGCGCTCGTGGATACCAACGGAAAGACGTCCCAATCGCATCAAATATGGAGAAAAAGAAACACTCGCGATACATACGTAGGGTGGTCAGTCGAGAAACTATCAGAGTATAAACAATGATGCGGGTCTCATGATCACATGGAATTTGATACCCAAAATGATGGAGGAATGGAAGAAAGCTTGATGTTTGGTACATGTCTGGATAAGCGCGAATGGAAAAGTTTGGGATGACAGGACACTGTCTAATTTTAGGATATATGAAGACAGGATCTATAATGCCCAACAAGGACAGTACGATTGCTCTTGATTGATGCTCTGCAGATAAAATTCAACTATAGGGAACAATTGGCAAGTTGCTGCAATGATTAGGGTTAAGATAGGCTTACCCTGTTGGACTCAAGACTTCCTTGTACACTTGACACTATAGTTTTCCTGTTTATTTTTTAACATGATAATTCGTGCTGTTTTTGCAACATTCTCAACATGACTTACTGTATTTGGTAAGGACCTACAATTCGTAAGGGGGTCGTACCATCGAACTGGCAGGAAAAAAAGAACATTGAACGAATCCATTGATGCCGGCGGGGATGGAGCTCGGTATGGAATGTCAACCGACTGCTCACTGCTAGTTCTATAGTCAACCGACTGTATCACTGCTAGCTCTATAATCAAGCAAAAAACGCCCAGAGCAGTTTAAGAAGTGTCGTGTAGTGAATTTCCAGACGAAGGCAGCCTTTAGTCATTCATTCCTATCCTCCGCCTTCGACAGAACATCATCCTTCCAAGACGATTCCATCATCATTTTACGTGGACGAATCGACGTAATTTTTATAAATCACACACCAATGTCCTTGAGCAGATGGCATCAAACGTTGCGCAAAAAAATCGTGCGTGCTTTGATTTTTCCTCTTGAAGGCAGCTCCCGCGCGCACGCTCGAGTTCTCTACTTACTGATGCTGCTCTATATTCTTCATCGATTAGTCTTGTCGTTCTCTTATAGGGCACGTGACTGCAGTAGCGAAGGCCGCGTGGGTCGAGGCTACCGATTGCGACATCTCGCTAAAACCCCCTCCCACTTCTGAATGTATAATGTAGATACACACACACATTCCACGTGTACAGTATGTGTATGATACTTTTGCTTGCACTTTTGTGTGTTCAGGCACAGGGACGTATCTGTATTTCTTCTCCCATCTTGTGCTTCCCCATGTGGGATGCTCTCTTCTCTCGGTTGGATCATGAATAAGCATCTTCCTATGCAGCCCCCCTGCCGCCCCAGTCGCGCGTTGCCAAGTTTTTTCACGACTGGTAAACTTCGACGACACACACACACACAGTTGCGAGCACTTTGGAAACACCCTTGATCTTTTCCGCGACAATTTTCAAGGCTCCATCAATGCGGATGTGGGGAAAGACACTGGCGGAATTGAATTTAAAGAGAGTCGCTGATTTTAACGAAGCATGCAAATCGACCGTAACGGCGAATCGTCCTCGAAGCCATGCACGTGGAGTAATCTCACTGTTTGGTTAATTGAACCTTTGGATTAAGATGATAGCCCCATTTGTGCTTTTTCTCTGCGTCAAATCTTAGGTATAGCTGTTTTTCAGGGGTGTTCATTTTTTCGCAGACGGAAGTTACCCTACACCTAAACATTGGCACTTTCGGAAAACCTCGAGAACCTTCGAAAATAGTTCATTGCAGACTGCTTATTCAAAGAATAAAAAGTCTGATAAACGCTTTTGCAAATAAGCTGGATTGGCAACTAATGTGCAAAAGATTACAAATAAAATGCAAACAAATACAAGAATATCAATGAGGACTGCAGGGCTACGTCCGATGGCCCTGTGCTGCTACCAAGTGATGACGTTGATGTTTATTTTCATTCTTTAGTCCTGTATTTTTATCACTACTTATAGTCTTTTAATTGGCAAATTAAGGTAATCAATTCCCGATAAAGATACGTAAAAACGTTTGAGCGATTTTCACTGCCTAAGTCGACCCAAACAAATTGAGAGATTGGAAAGAATTGGTTTTTGTTGCATTTCAACTATGCAAACTTCAACGTCATGCCAACTGTGCCTGAATCACGTCACCCAGGTCTCAGATTCAGTCATCAGAACCCATGCTATTAATACGTGTATCAAATGTGCGTGTGGAGCGTTTTCTCGTCATTTTGAAATTCGTTCATTGAATTTGAAAGACTTGTCTCCCTGTGCACGGCTGTCCAGCGAACATTTTGGAATCCCTGTAGTACCAAGAGATCAGAAAGAACATCGGCGGTTCCTTCTACAATTCGAAACGCGATGCCTGTTATTATAATCACAGTTCCCCTTCGACTTTCAACGAACGCACAGCTACACTTCGGTGTTCTTCATTTCCACATAGCCAATGCGCCCTTCCGTGAAGATATGTGTGACCGTGTGTGTGATCTGCAAATGGGACGGAAAAGGATAGAACCCGAAAGAGCCGGCGGCTATGTGGTAGCATATATCTATACACCCGTCTAATTCCTTCAGACAGGTAAACGGCGCCGTTTCGCATACTTTACGATCTCCCGAAATGGGATCCAACGCAAGCTTTAGCGAACGTAACCTCGCCTCGTTCCATCCCGGTCTCCCTTGCTCGCGAGTTATCTTAATTCCCCGCGAATATATATATACACGAGTATATAGATATACACAGACATGGCTTGATTGTGTGTACCTGACTGAAAGAGCGAGGACTGCACGCGAGCTCGTGAACTACGTCGTACTCTCGAGAGGAACGAGGAACGTGGAGAAAGCGATTGGTGAAAGAATCGTGGGTGGCTTCAGCTCGTTTAAGCCCGCCGGTCGCACGATTTTACGCAGATATATATACCGGTTGCAATAAAACAGTGCCCCGAACATAGATATCCCGCAAGTCCGTCGTGTACGGTCTAGTCGACGGTTTTTGCATGCTTCAGCTTCACAACAACATGAACGTTTCACCTGGTTGATCGATACCCGCTTTAAAACGTTAAGCCCAAAGCTATCATCGTTTAGCGCAAGCCCAGAACTACTTTGATGTGCCTGAAAAATGTTGGGGACTTTCGAAAAAGGGATCCCTGGACATTCGGCATCGAGAGGCTGAAGACTTGAGTCGATTGGGTAGATAGTGCCAATGTGAATTCGGCACTTTGAAAAACGGGACCAGCCGATGCGAAAAGATTATTCTCTCGGGGCTTTCTCAGAATCGATGCCTGCTTCAACAGTCTCGAACTTGCCCTCGGCTAGGTGGTCTTCTACTAATGCACAGTGGAGAATACGTGTATCGTACCGGTGGTAGTTTTCTCACCACCACATGCCGACTCTTGTCGTTTACGACCTCACGACAGCCCCTACCAAGCTGATACGGTGGAAACAGGCTTTTGGAGACAACTGGAAAGCTCTTGGCTAGTCTTCGATACGCGCGTTCGCACAACTTAATATCCTGTTGCCATGTAATGAGAAACTACTAGATTCGAATACAGGATTGGAATGGCCAAAGTCTATTGGATGAAGAACGCCTTGATTCTTACTTTGGTGGAATAAGATGATTCTAAATCACTTTTGTTGGTATCTGCCGCGCGAAAGCGCAGGTGGCATGGATAACCAAGTTAACACGTAGTGGATTTTAACTCGATTACGATCGTCGAGCGGGGTATCCAACTTCGCCCAATGATCCTTTCCGCCTGCGAGCAGAGAGGCAGAGCTTACTTTACTCTACCTGAAGAGAAGCAGAGTAAAGTAAGCAGCCAGGCTCTTACCAGGACCGGTATAGGGATTCTAGGCTACCGAGGCAAATGCTCACACCGCACCCACACGTCAATAGTTTTCTAGCTCTCGTAGGAATATACCGAAGTTCAAACTCCGCACAACCAGGTCATTCTCGGCATCTCGCTCTCTCCAGCTCTCTCCCTCATTCTTATTGTCTGGAAATATTCCGTTACCTGGGTGCAGTTTCATACCTTTGGCAAAGCCCGTCCCAGCAGGTGGTGTGGAACGGACATAAGAAACCTGCTGTTCTTGCCTAAACTTATCAGCTTCGTCCATTCGTTGCGAGTTCACAGCCTCATTTGCCGCTGGTCCAGGCAGTTGCTTCCATCATAAGCCAGGGCATAACATTCCTGAAGACCTCTATCTTCGATAGATCCCTCCGCCCATCTATGCCGCGAGCCATCCTCAATTACGCCCGCGGTGTAAAATCGATGGAGAGAGTAAAATATAGAGAACCGACTGCATCCATGAATTCTCTCGTTGAAACCGGTAGCTAGGGTGATCGGTCGGTACGTTGCCGACTGCAGCGATAACTGCACATCCCTTGTCACCTTTCACAAACCGCCATTTCCATCTGCCAATAATTGACGGACTAACGAGTTATCCTGTACTATTGAACCAGCAATCGGAGTATATTTGTCTTGAAAACCGACCTATAGATTTTCGACCGAAATTGGCTGAACCTATCGTTTGTCGAGGTTTCTACTTTGAAACAAGTCTTTTAAGGGGCTGAACGATTAGATTGCCGTATACCAATTTTGCCTCATAATTCGCAAAAACACTCGTAAAAATACATAATTGCTTGTTCTCGACAAGCACTGCAGCATCTATCCCCGGAAGTGAAGAAAAATATACGCGCATTGCGCTCAACTGCTCGGTTACTATATGGATCGCGTCATCATGCGTCGATACAACCTGGCCAGTCCTTCGTGCTTTTTATTCTACTGATTCCAAATGTACATCAACCATTATCGATAACGCTTGTATTTTTGTATTGTGCGTTATTAGCTTGACTGTCTGCCGTCGAGACATGGTACCCAATGATATCGTAGTTCTGTTTATTCATAGTTCACCTCTTGCTTTTGCGTCTTCAACGTGAGCCAAGGTAATTTGACCCCTGGCGAGAAGGATTTTCCCAATTTCTGATTCAGGAGAATATCGAGACGAAATGAGAACGCAGTTCTTGGTGCGCTTAGCGACAAGTTTCGCTCGTATCACTTTAGTTCGAGAAATTCGACTGTTCCATCGTATTTGCACAGGCGGTGGAGTCTATTCCTGGACCCGCTGGTGCAGTACACTCCGTTATTACGAGACTGGGTCAGAGAGCGAAAGAAGGTGACGGCTGCGACTATTCGAACACCAGCGAATCTCGTGATCTGGTATATATACGTGATGTCATTACGTGAATTATACAATGCAGCATCGAGCGAGATCTGGCAAGTCTCCTCCACTCCTCCTGAACAGCTTCACAAATTGTTGGCTCGTTGAATTCGGTTGAACCCCTCGTGTGCGTCATCGGAGACGTTGGTCTTAGACTCCCCTATTGTTGGAAAAGTAATAACAGCTCGAGACCGCGAGCACTGCTGACATGCAAAGAGATAGAGTGAGAAGCGAAAACCCAAGATGATCCGACAGAAGTGCAACAACCCGTGACGGAAGAAAGGTCAGGAAATTTGAATCTTCGCTGGGGGGAGAAACCAATTCTGGAGCACCATCGGGCTCTCTGCTCGTGTCAGCCCGACATTCATCCGTTCCTTTAAGCCAGGATTACGCAAAAAGCAGACGTTAGCAAGACTCCGGCCGAAACGAGGGCAGCCCAAACGCCACAGAATTGATAAGTACGGAAGACCTAGAAGATGGCGTAAGAGTGATGGACAGACAGATAGATGCCTGTACTTTGATGCTGCAGCAGACTAGACCCGTTCATCCTACACTTGTTTCTTGTACAAACGACATCAGACGACTGGCCGAAACTGATCAGCTACCTCATTCAGTCAATTCAACAAGTGCACACTCCGATTACGTCAATCCTAACCAGCTCCCGTGAAAAACTCCAGTGCCTACATCGTATATTTCTATTGCTTCCATAAACGCTCACTCATTGTCGAATGTTCTACTGCATCAACCACTGTATGGCAACCTCGCGCATTACCGTGGACATGTTGTCACGACAAGTGTACAAAGTTACAGCTGTTGTTTTTCACTCCGCACAGCGGTGTAAAAAAATAATGAACCGAATTGACAAGGGCGCCCGTATGTGTGAAAATGCATTTGGGAATACATATGTACCTATCTATATGTGGTGAAACGGCTAGAACCTGAGGTAGGAGAAGGTCGGGTTGGGTTGGAGCTGGTGTTGCTGCTGCTGCACGAAGCCAGACGGGTTGCGGCAAGCAGGCGCGTTCTGGCCGGGTGAACTAGGAGTGTAACAGTGTGCGCTGGTGAGAGGGAGTGAGAGACGAGCACCGAGGACGAGCGAACGTTGCGATCGATCGATACTCACCAGCCGTGAGCTAGTGGAGTTCCGCTCACCTACACACACACACGGATATATATGAACATATATACATGCAGATACTAGGGGATCTCGAAATCCCCCCTCCCGTCCCTCTTTCACTGCTTTTCTGCTCCCTGCATCCACGATCACGATAACCACTGTAGTTGCACTGTACTGTCCAATCCCCCATTGCCACACTAGTGCAGCTCCATACCGCCTTCATCATAGTTGCCTATCACACATCTTTGCTAATGTACACTGCGGCCTTCTCTCACTATCTCTCTCTTTCTCTCGGGGAGTTTCTCCTTTTCCGTTCCTTCGGGCTGAGGTTACGTTGGGTAATCTCAATCGCTTGTGCGTATCTTGTTCTTGTGGCCACTGCTATCCCTTATCATTCTGTCACATCCGTTCGTCCACCACAGCAGAATGCCTATCCTCTCGATTCTTGTAACTCTTTGGTTTGCAAAGCTTCAATAATTCGGTAATATAGTATTCAATAAGCACATTAACGCGAAATTATCGTCACTGCGTCCGTAGTAGTTTCGGACAGGGATACTATTTGAATGACGTTGAAGTTTGCATTATGGAACGCAATAAAATTCTTAATTGTTCGATTTTTTTAGCAGTGTGAATCACTCAAACGTTTTTTACACATTCTTCTTAGAGATGTACGATGTCAATTTGCAAAAGAGAAGGCTTTGGATAAGCATAAAGATTAAGGAGTGAAAAATAAACCAAAAAAATCGTTGCACTTCAACGATTTAAACCTTAACGTCATCTACCTGCCTGCTTTTCAACACTGTTGCTCGTACATACCCATAATCGCTGTACTTTGGAAAATATTACAGTACAAAAAACGACAGATTGATGCGCAAGTATTTAAGCTTTATTTCGACATTACAATTAGATGGCTATCAAATGACCAGTGAAATCGTCCTTCATTGCATTATACAATTCGGACTGGATGGCTATGGCACAAGTTTTCTCGAACGCGATCTCCATCCTGTTGGATCTGGCTCTTCGCACCCTCTATCCAAATAGGTGGACGACATTGCCAGAGCTGTTGCATCCGCCAGGGCTTTTCGCGATCGACCCAAACCCTTGTTTTTGTTACACCACCCAGTTTCGGATCCGCAGCCTCACGGACAAGCGGGGGCGTGCGTATGTGCAGGGGCGATCAAGGGAAACGTAAGCAGAAGCAGCTGTTCTCCAGGGGACTCGATGATGCCTCGTCCCGATGGGTTTGGTGGACCCAATGGGAAGGCGTTCTCTTGAGGACAGACGGAGATGGAAACTAGTCGAATGTTCCGAGGGTGTGTCTGAGAAGCATTGAGAATTCTCGGGTTGAGGGAACGAGGAGGCGCAACGACGATGACGACGTTGGGTAACTCCGATCCTAACGTCGTCTACGTCAATGAGTCATCCGAGCCGACTGCGAGACCGACTACGGCCATTAGAGGGAGACCACCAATAGGCTGCACGTGATGTTGTTTCGGGTGACGATGCCATATGCTAGCAGCCTGACGACACCACGATACACCCAATGTTTGCTGGCCATAACGAAGTGATTGATAAGACACTTTCTCAATACTTGGAATCTTCGGTCTTGCCTTGCCACACTCAATTATCGCTTGGTTTTTCCTTGACTGTGCACTCGGAATTGGAAACCCCGGAGAAAATTCAACCTCCGGCTCGGCCGGATCCCCGATTCTGAGGGTGGGCGTATACAAGTGGTCTGGAAAGTTTTGCACAGCGAAGAGGATTTTCACTTTTTTCCGAGTTCTTCGCGCTTATCCTCTCTCACAATTATAGCCCGCGGGGCGGATCCACCTCAAGCCTCTGGCAATCCTCTTCATCTACCGCGATCGTATAGCGGACCTGAATTGCTTGCGCTATCTCCGTCCACTTGGAATTGTATCTCGAACGCAATGTCGTGCGGTTATGGGGAAATGTGATGGCTGGTGTTTAAACATTTCACTAGTGTATAATAATTCCCTTGGTTCTTTCCCTTTAGGGTTCCTGGAGGCTTGGTTTTTTAGATATGACGTTTTTAATATTGATGAACAATGGAGTTATTATTTTAACGATGTACCACCCCTGCTGTATGTCCAATCAGTGCAGGTGGTTCTGGCAACTTCATCTGACATTAAGTATAAAAAATGTACGTTTAGTGTTATAATAAAACTCCATTATATTTGGTATGACCGGGTACTTTTGTGAAATATTGAAAATTATGAAAATGGCAAGCTGTAGGAAAAAAGTTCGATTTTTTACTCAAAAAAGACATATGAAAAATTATTCAGCCATACACGATAGCAAATGTCATAAACTATGCTGCGTCGAAATTTTTAATGAATTAGACCAATCGATTTTGGGATGCGACTTCCACCGATTGATAATACATAGTTTCGAGAATAATGCAACAAAAAAAGTAAATTGCAGAAAAGCGATTTGCCGTAGCGCAGTGGACGAGCAGACCCTTCACAAAAATTGCCCTAACTCGATGAACTTTTGGGATTTTTACAAAGTCTTTGTTGCAAATCCAAGTTGATACGCTAGGCTGTAAAACGATACAATCAAAAATCACATATTTTAAATTCCAAGCTTGAGCAGACGGCTTAAAGAAATAAAGAAACGATTTCCACTGCATTCAAATGCTGTGAAGTTTGCATCGTTGCAATGCAAGGAAACCGATTTTCTTCTTTGATTTCCCAAATTTCCTTTGGCAGATTTCAGCTTCGGAAAATCACGCAAACATTTTTTTGAATTCCCATTGAGTCGGCCATAGAAAAAGTAGATCTACAACCTAAATTTGCAAAACCTCATTTTGGTGAATAATGGAGATCAGAAATGGGAAGAAAAAAATTCGTTGCATCCCAACGATGCAAACGTCAACCCCATGCATTCAAATGATACGTCTTTAGATTTACCCCCAACGTTATCATCAGACTAAATTGCTCATATTTGATTTGACATAAAAAACAACATGAGGTTCCAGCCTGATTCCCTCGTATTACACTTTGATCTTAGATCGGCTAAATTTTCCTTAAATAAAATGTCTCTCAGCGTGATTCGAGACTTACCCACCTATTCTACATTTTCTGCGTCTGCTGCTGTATAATTTCGAAGCGCAAGGCACACAACAGCCGTGGGAAAAGAGAAGGCACCGAACGGCGGTCTTATCGCTACTTAGCGAGATCCGTGAACGCGTGTTTGATGCTGACCAGACGTGGGAACATCTCCGGTCACTGCATACGGGTGTGAAGAAATGTCTAACCCGCGGAATACTCGCTCTTACCCAACCCAACTATTGTAGCAACGTTGGCCAATACTTGGATGGGTGACCCCATAGTGGCACAGTGGGTGGCGCTCCGACTATCGAGCGAGAGTCAGTTTTACCGAGTTTCCGATGTTAAACGCAACTGAAACTCAGTGAAAATACGACCGTCCGTTATCGGCACAGGTTTTCCACAGTTTCCCTGTGCCCTCCTGCTAACGCGATGCGTTATTAAATGCAACGCTTTAGTTTACTTCATTTTTATCGTTATACAAAGCCTTTTTTGCGAAGTCAGATCATAAATCTGTAATAAGAATACGTGAAAACTATACGTGAACTATTAAGGGGGCAAAATACATATAAATGGTCGAAAATGACGAATAATTTCGGGATTTTTTTCCAACGCACCTACTGGACCAATCGTTTCAGAATTTGTAGACTATGTTAGTGTACGTTAGAAGACATGAAAAACATTTTTTTAATCGACAATATGTGTTCCTCAGCAGTCTGCAGCCAATTGTTGCTGAATGAATTTTCCTCGCGATGTCGAACTGCGGAAGTTGTAATTTTTTTTTAAACAAAAAATTCACAAGTCATTACATTCTATATGAATGTACGCTGTCGATGAACCAAGAAAAAGTTGGAAAAGTTGAATATTGTAATAATGGCGGCACTCAGAAAAAAAAGCTCGAATTTTCACCGAAAATTTTCGTATTTTTATGCAAAAAATGATTGTTTAAATGAATTTTTTTATTGAATATAGAGGTTTATCGACGAGGGTTTGCAATTGCAAACCCTCGTCTAAAAAAACCTTTGGTTGAAATGAATAGGATAAATCGTTTTTTTTTTATCGCTGCCGCAAATTTCTAAATTCGTTCACCAACAATTGGCTGCAGGCTGGTTTTGAACACTCATTGTCGATTGAAAAAAATGTTTTTCATGTCTTCTAATGTACAATAAGATCCCGTACAAATTTAAAAACGATTGGTCCAATAGTTGCGTCGGAAAAAAATCCCGAAATTTTTCGTCATTTTCGACCATTTATATGTATTTACCCCCTTAAAAAAGCGTTAATTGTTGTTGCATCCTAACAATGCAAACTTTAACGTTATGCATCATCGAAGTGGTTCTTTCACAGGTTGCCAACCAAATATTAACACAAAACTAAAACATTTGATGATTCCGAGTATTTTTTAATTCGATGGGATGAATAATTCGTGAAATAACCTAACATATTCCATTTTTTCGATAAATTATGCGTTAGCATCGCCCATTGACGGATTAAGTCAGCCCAAACCATTTAATTTCAGTGCAGGAAACGAGTAGTTTTGGGCAACACTACGAGGGTCTGAGGAGGTTAAAGTCGTCTAGTGACGAACGGATGAAAGTTCCAGGGAGCTGCATAGGAACATCAGAAATGAGAAAATTCTGCTCGTTTTTCCAAAACGTCAGTCATCAAGGAGAAAACTATGAATCTGCAAAGCAGCTCTCATACCAATCGCGGGTCGATCCTTCTACTTCCAATAATGAGAACCCTCCAATTTGATCTTCATCTGTTACTTTCGTGAATTTTCGTCCGCCAGGTCGTCCATACCAGGGTCGTCGGAGCTGGCAACTACATAGTTAGGTACGACATATAGGCAAGGGAATAGCAGCAGGTCACGTCAATAGGTCGCAGGTATTAAGGCCGTTCGATGGCAATGACGCACGACCCGATGTCAGATCCACATAACCACGTCACGTACTCGACCCACTCCAAGAAAGTCAGCTTGTGTACCGCTATAACACTTTCGCGTTCATGGACGTTATTATACCGCGAGTCCCGTAATATCGTCCGTTCCTATCGGTTCCTGCAACGCCAAGCATATCGCATCCCCCAACACCCTCGCCTCGAATTACCGCGCGGTACACTTGCGGGTATAACGATTTTATGGAATGTCTCGAGCCACCGTTGATGAACCGGAATCAGGCGGGCACTGTGTGCATATAAGGTGCCCGAAACGGCCGAGCCTCGAGGACTGAGATACTCAGCAATCAGCGGCGAAAGAATGTAATTGGATTATTGTTGATTCTGCGGCCGGTCCGGCCACGTGACACCGTGGCCGGCAGAAAATGGCGTTCGGTTGAAATTCAGGACGAACCCGTTCACCGTGTATGAACAGGGAGACTATGGAGCACGTCAGGCCGAACTGTTTGGTGAAGACGCTCGGAAAAGCGTTCGTGAAATTGCGAGGTTTCACGATGTTAAAATCATGTGCGAATTTAACAATTTTTTTTTCGTATGAAAAAGTGATTTACTCATCAAATTAATTACACATCTATTTAGTATGAATGTCAAGCTGTTAGAAAATATATATATTTTTTTTTCGATGTACAAAATGACCGACTACTCGAAACTTCTCGAAACAGCTTTTTTCCAATTGGCGTGACAAATAACTTCAACAATTTTCACTTGATTTACTTGAAATTCAAAAGTTATGTTCCTAATTGCATTTCGCAGAGAAGTACGTACGGAATTTCCGATTAATCGAAAACTTTTCATTTTATGAGCAGTTTATGAGCAGTTCTAACGAAATTTTTCACTGAAAATTCATTTCTTAAGTCCAAATACCTACAACTTTTAAATAAAACAATTTTTTTTAAATTCCGTACGTACTTCTCTGGGTATTCTAATGTAGATTGACGAGAATTTTTGTTTTTTGTTCTAGGTAAAAAATTGTGGATGCTAAATGTCACGCCGAGGAGCGCCTAAAAAAAGATAACAAATGAAAATATTAGTAGTCGGCCATTTTGTATATCGAAAAAAAATATATACATTTTCTAATAGCTTGATATTCATACTAAATAGATGTGTAATTAATTTCATGAGTTAATCACTCCTTCGTACGGAAAGATTGTTAAATTCGCACATGATTTTATACCCGTTACTGTGGCCTAAGGCCTTAAGGTTGTTGCTTGAGAATATTGGGGTGAATAGATATTAATTAAGGTATTAGTTTTAGCTTAAGGGGTCATCACAGTGTGACCGCCCAAAAAATTACCGATTTTTTTAGGTGGATAAGGTAAGCTAATCGGCCTAATTTTTTTTTCAAATTGAAGCACCGATAACGAATACAAAATGATTTTTTTTTAATTCTTTATTTATTGTTTATCATTGTTTTTATTTGTGGAAAATTGCATGGGAAAAAATGGTGTCCCATGGTGGCCAGGATTGCGGCCGCAAATTTTATCTGGAACAAAAATTTCAAAATGATTATTAATCTGTAGGAAAGCCGTTATGTTCCTATGGAGGTTTTTTAGTGAATTTTGAAAAAATGGCGGCGGTTTGATCAAAAAGTATCAAATTTAGCCCTTTTTCGACAATTTTTCGTAAAAATAAAATGGGAAGATTAAAAAAACAGCTTCGATAGCAACATAAAGAATGACGTGAAGAATGATCTGTTAAAATTTCAAACGGATAGCTTGAAAGCTCTTCCTTTGAGAGTGGCCACCGTTTTGAAAAACACCATTCCGAGAAAAACGCGTTTAAGTTTCTAAGAAAGGCTTAACTTTTTCTAAGAAAGGCTGTAGCGACCGAAATAATTCGAACCGAATTTTCGGTCTGAAAATTGGACAGAACGATTATAACTGTGTATACTACCGGATAATGCAAAAAAAAATCGATTTTTTTTTTAAATTTTACACTGTGATGATCCCTTAAGGCGGGAGCCGGAATTAGAAAGTCCGAAAAATCGTTTTTTTTTTAATTCCTTAAATCGATAGATAAATTATCCAAGAATATATTTAGAAAGTTACTGAGAACAATTGTCAATATTTTCGAAGATATAAGACCAAAAGCAGAGAAGCGATTGATATTTGATATTCATATTTCTTCCTATTGAAAACTTTGAAGCGCGTTTTCTCCAGTTTTCATCTTCACGCTTTTTCCAAATTGGCTGATGGCAAAAAAAAACTGAACGACCTATTGAATCAAACCAAAGTTTATTTTCTTCAGTATGAAAATCTCTGCAAAGTGAATTTAAAAAAGTCGTTGGACAAGTCTTTTTAAATAATTTTTATAGCACGTTAAAGTGATTTTTTTTAAACACATTTTTTTTCGAAACCTGAGGAAAGTTATAATTTTATCATTTTTTTCGCTTTTTCTTAATTCACCCAGAAGAAAAATATATGACAATTGAAAATTGTATTGGTTTATTAGGTTCAGTCAAGAATTACGAGCTGCATCTTTCCCGCCGAATAGGCTCATAAATCTGCAGTCATTTATTGTTTCATGTTGACATTTTTTTTTTATACATTTCAAATATACATGAAAAGATACCTCAATGTTTACTAGGCTCATCTGTTTTTTTCCCTTGCAAAAAAATTCCCAAAAAAACGCTTTTTTGGGCCTTCTAATTCAGGCTCCCTTAAGGCATTAGCTGATTGAAGGTTTTAGCTAATAGATATGAGTTAAGGTTGTTGCTTGTGAATATTGGGGTGAATAGATATTAATGAAAATTTTACCAGTCGTTATGGTATATTTATATGTAAATAACAATAACGAATATCTACCATACATTTCAAAAATTTTCGCGATATTCATACGTACACATAATTAATATTTTGCTACAGTAAGTCAGCACTGGTGACATGACAGAATTTATTAGGGACTTCGTTTCTCCCCGATCGTTCAGAATTGATTTAGCAACCACCTTAAATTTTATCAGCCGGCTCGCTTCGACGCAAATGATCCTATCGATACGGAAATAAAACAGTCCACACGATAAAAGTGACCATCGCTTTGTCACGCAGCCAATCACCATTATTTATCGTATTGTCTGTTTCCAACGCACATGTGGTTTTATAAATCCAACTATTCCTCTCGTCTGTCAAGCATTTCAAGTTAGTGCCTTTCGAGACGTCAACAGCCTTGTTTTTCCTGTCAAAACTTGGAAGCACGTCTATTAAAAAAATTGAAGAAAAAAAAAAGTTTCTCAGTTTCTAGTTAGCAGCGGGGATGGTTTTTCCTCTCATAATTCTTCGGTACAAGACAATTAAGAGGTCTTTCACTATAATCTATAATTAAAAGACCTCCCGCTAGTATGTGTCACCTAACCGTAATAAATTGAGATTACGAATATAAGCTGTCACATTTATCTCTGTAGATTCACCAAACAGTTTACGCGTGCAAATATATCCAGACACACATACTTATCGACTCACGCGAACAGCAGAGCCAGCAATTCTTCACAACTGTACGTATCGGAATACGCAAGAGCAAGATAGATAATAAATAACAAAAACAGGTAAACAAGGGGGAAAAAGACATTTTCGTTGCGTTCCAATGATACACGATGTTGAAGTTCGCATCGTTGGAATGCAACGAAAGTTATGTTCTTTTTTACTGCTCTAATTTCTATTAGCAAATCTTAGCTACGAAAATCGCTGAACAATTTTTGAATTCACTTATTCAGAGATGTATAACCTAAATTAGCCAAAAAGATTTTACGAAATAATGAAAAGGAGTAAATAAAAAAAAATAGTTTCGTTGAATTCCAATGATACAAACTTTGAGAACATAATGATATCATACCATCCTATGTTCCCGCAGCAAAAGATAGATCGTTTAGTTCCGCGTGACGTTTTCGATCTTCATCTTTTTGCTTAGCGGCGGATTAGAGAGGAGAAAAACCCTTTTCTACTTTTAGTCCCAAGGTAGTTGCCATGATTGAGGCGTCGAATTGGCTTGTCCAGTGACTACGATTAATCAACGTCCTATCTCGTTAACGGGGTATCCCTCTCCGGAAGCCCAATTTGAAGGGTCAGGATGATGAATTTTTTTCTAGTAACACATTGGTTGGAGCAAATTAATTTTTTCCCAGCATGTTGTACACATGTTTGTGGTTACAATGTAATTTTTTCGGAAGAAAAATCTTTCAAAGTGTTCGTGGTGCTGCAGTTGGCGTTGCAGTCCTCCAGCGGCAAGGCCCGGAATGGCGGGATCTCTACCAGGCTCGAATGTAACCTGAAACGAAAACAAAAAAAAATTCTTCAAATCTATCCAACTGGCTATGGGTTCACGATTCACTTTCGAAATTTCGAAAAATACGAAAAATGATAGCTTCTGTCATTATGTTTAAGTTCTAAATGAGGTTTTCTTTGCTAGTTCCCAGTTGCATAGTTCTGGAGTTCTATGTACTTTTCATCGATAATTCGGTTCCTAGTTACGAATTTTCCGTCAGGGGGGTGGGGGGCAACTTCACAAAACTTTCTCGAGTGTAATGTTGTAAATATTTGTCTGATCAAAAAAAGTTGTAAAGCTATTTAACAGAACTCTTGCGGGGGCAACCAGAACTCCGAAAATAAATTCATTTTTCCGAAAAAAAAAAATTTGGTTTCACTCAAAGCATTCCATCGTGCCATCAATCTACTGCTCAGTTGGAGGTAAGAAATGAAAATCAGATCTAGTTGCCATTTGCATAGTTCTGGATTTCTATGTACTTTTCGTCGATAGTTCGATTCTTAGTTACGATTTTTTACGTCAGGGGGGTGGGGGGCAACTTCACAAAACTTTCTCGAGTGTACCCCTGTAAATATTTGTCTGATCAAAAAAAGTTACAAAGCTATTTAACAGAACTCTTGAGGGGGCAACCAGAACTCCGAAAAAAAAATCAATTTTCCGAAAAAAAAAATTCGTTTCACTCAGAGCATTCCATCGTGCCATCAATCTACTGCTCAGTTGGAGGTAATAAATGAAAATCAGTTCTAGGATGGAACATAAATGAAAATCAGTTCTCCAAAGGAAACCTCATTTTTCTCTTGAGAAACAGCATGCTGAAGTCGTTGTTATTAACAAATGGTTCATCCAATTAAAAAATGCGATCGTGAACCGAAAATTACTGTTTGAACGCTAACTGTGCAAATTCAAGTAAATAGTGTGATAGTTACTAAAATAGGTGTCACTTCGTCAATTTTTAGAATTTCAGGGTCCGGTTGGCCTTAAAATATTCTTGAAAGTTCACCCTATAACAATATGTAACAGAAAACGAATTTTCGAAGTTTCCAGAGAGATTACCCCCTTAAGAGGTTAGGCCACTCTAGAGGCCGAAAAATATGATTTTTGGATTTTTTTTCAGAAAAACTACAAAATAAATCCAGATTACGAAAAAGGGTGTTTATCATACATATCAGTGACTGCATACATAAAGATAAACGCTGCACAGCCGCCATTTTGAAACTAATCGCTTCAAAAAAATTATTGTATACAGTCACTGTTATGTATGATGAACACCTTTTTTGTAATGTCGATTTATTTTGTAGTTTTTCTGAAGAAAAAAAATCCCCAAAAAGCCTATTTTTTCGGCCTCTAGAGTGGCCTAAGGCCTTAAGTTCCAGTCACTGGACGTTTAATCGAGAAAAGTGTCCCTACCACAGGCAATAGGAATATTCATCTTCCCCCTGCAGTCTGTTCTTTCGTTCGAACTCGTACGACCAACGGATCGCCTCGATATAATTCGATGGAAACGCTATCGATCGCTGGTGGGCACGCTTGTGCAGCGGGAGTGTGTGACGCAAAGCATTCAGCCACGTGTACCTTAATATCTCGTTTTATTAACATGTGTGTGTATATATCGGTATATATCGGTTCCCTCCATTTTATCCTTCAACCCTCCGGAGTTGCAATGGCTCTGCTCTTCTCCCTTTGTGTCCCTCTAATACCTGCGCCCGAGCCAATATTCTCTCACCCAATCGAATCGCTTGCAGGATGTATAAATGACAAGCCGCGACACGCAGGGCTACCTCACCCGTCATACCTTTATTACCGTGTTTCCCATATAACGGCCCAGGCACGTGTACACGCGTGGCCGGGGCATGCCGCACCGAATCGAATTATCAGCAATTCTGAGAAGTTCGAAAAAGCGGCAAATGGGGTCAATCGCTGATGAGGATCGAGGCAGTTTCAACGACGAATGTTGAAGAACTGTTGATTTTCTTTTTTCAACGCGGATACGTCCGATAAGAGTTTGGAGTTTGGAGTTTCCTCAAGTTCTGCCGGTATCGTGAAACGCGCGGGAATTTCGACGTTGATGAGAACAGTTCGTATGTCCGCGAGGGATATCAACTGCGGTTGGATATCACCATTTTCCGTTGGAAATCGTGTGCCAAATTGTCGAGATTTTAATACTGCTTTTCGGGATAAGAATGTAGCGGAACTTGGGGAAACTTCGAAGTTGAATTTCCGCTGGACATGTCTGGGTCTCGAAAAAGTTCGGTATACTTGAGGCCTTGTACCCGCCCTTGTATAGAAATTTCTTAGGGGTAGCCTGACCAGGATCAGGCCCCGATCGGGGTGTGATACGGGTAACACCTATTACGGACATCCTGATCCGGCCCCGATTGGGCCGGAAGTATTTAGGCCCTAAATCAGGCTATACTAAAATGGCCCTACTAAGGCCGTCCCTGATAAGATCCTACTAAGGCTTTCCCCGATAGGGCCCTACCAAGGCTTGCCCTGATAGGCCCTACTAAGGCTTTCCCCATAGGGCCCTAACAAGGCTTGCCCTGATAGGCCCTACTATGGTTTTCTCTGATGAGGCCATAAATAGGCTTGCCCTATTTAACTGCCCCAGCAGTCGACAGATGCACATAATCCCTTATTTTCCACATGGAAACTTCGATTTTACAGCATCGTAGCTTCGGAGTTTCGATGCATTTCGGAATTCTATTTAAAAAAAAGGTGCTATGGGCTGTGACGACAAAAACTTTATGCAACTCGGATGCGTGTTAGAAGATTTCGGCAGCTTTGTCAGGCGAAGAGAGAGAGAGAGAGAGAGAGCGAGGAATTATATATATATATATATATACACAAGGTTAAGTTTAAAAAATCTATAGCATGTTATTCGATAAACCTCTTTAATTGTCACAATGAAAATAACTAATTGATATACTTTATGTGATACAACAAATAGTTATAGGAATTAATTTGGTCTCTTATGCCATATCTGGGACCAAGATGTTACAAGCACTCGGTAGCATAGGGGCAGCATGCCTAGCTTTGGGTAGGTAGGTACGAGGTTCGATTCCCATATAGGCGAAATATTTTCTTCTAACCAAAACATTTCAGCAGGCCAAGGAATGACGAATTATGATACAAATTCATTGTAGTGGAATTCTCAATTAAGTGGTTCATTCCATTTTGGATTTTTGAAATATTATATGCATTTCTTTCTGATCAGGCAACCTGATAGGGACCTGATCAAGCAACCTGGTAGGGACCTGATCAGGCAACCAGGTCAGGCCCATATGTGACACAACGTTACATTTCCTAGTAGGGCCCTTTCAGGCTCCCTTATTAGTGCCCTACCAGGGCAGTCAGGCAACCTGATCGAGCCCTGATCCGGGCCCGATCAGAGTTTCTACGCGGGGCACCGCTGTGGGTGTCTGAAAAAAAAACACTGAACATATTTATTATTGCATAATGAATGTATCTTCAGTGTGAACCAACAATATTATTTTTTTTTAATTATTATAATAACAATTCGAAACTTGAATTTTTTTTACTCAATTTTCTGTCGGTAGTTTATTTTTTATATTTTTTGTGTCATTGAAATTTTTGTTTCTGTGGTTCACACGATAGGTGATGATAGTAAGAATACGTTGTAAAAATTTCAAAGCGATCGAAACTTTCGTTCGAGAGTTAGAACTTTCACAAGGTTCAAAAAAGTGAATCGTGGAAAAACGGCTTTGAAGTTGGCGGTCGGGCGCGCCGTGCGGTATCTATTATCTAGCTCTAAATGCTGTAACTTTAACAATTTTTAGAATTTTTCTGTTCTGTGAAGCTTAGAATATTCCTAACCGTTCAGGCTAATGGAATCGAAAATAATTTAAAAATGAAATTTTTCAAATTTTTTCGCGTATATAAGGCCTTTAGCATTCGTCTGTGTGAGGCCCTGAATCGGAAGGTCCAAGACAAGCGTTTTTCGGGCATTTTTTGGGAAGGGAAAAAAACAACGAGCTCAGCAAACATTGAGGTATCTTTTCATGTAAATTTGAAATGTATTAAAAAAATAGTAAATATTCGGAAGTGTCACTCCTGTCAGAATCGGGCTCATTTTTTTCGTGTGGTTTCTTACAGTTAAAAAACATTATATTTAATATTATGGCAGCGCATCAACAAAAACAATGTCGATCAATATTTTTTTAACGATTTTTGTTCGTCGAAGTTTTGAACTTTTTTTCAAGATTCAAGATTTTCAAGACCCAAACAAACCCAAACATTGTGCGCCATTAAAAAATAACTGAATATAAGGTTTTATAATCATAAAGAATTGATTTTTAAAAATGTACAGCCTCTTTTTAGCGGCAGTGACACTTCCGAATATTTACCAAAAAATGTTTCAACATGAAACGATAAATGACTGCAGATTTATCAGCCTATTCCATGTGCGTCTTGTCACTGCAGTGTCCAATCAGCGAGAAAGATGCAGCTCGTAATTCTTGACTGAAAAAAAAACAATAAAAATTTCCAATTGTCATATATTTTTCTTCTGGGTGAATTAAGAAAATGCTGAAAAAATCGTGAAATTATAACTTTCCTCAGGCTTGAAAAAAATGTGTTTAAAAAAAACACTCTAACGTGCTATAAAAATTATTAAAAAATACTTTTTCAACGACTTTTTAAATTCACTCAGAAGAGATTTTCATACTGGAGAAAATAAACTTTGGTTTGATTCAATAGGTCGTTCAGTTCTTTTGCTATCACGCCCATTTTCACGATTTGGAAAAATCGTGAAAATGAAAACTAGAGAAAACGCGCTTCGCAGTTTTCAATAGGAGGAAATATCATTATCAAATATCATTCGCTTCTCTGCTTTTGGGCGTGTATCTTCGGAAATATTTGCAATTGGCCTCTTTAACTTTGTGAATATATTCTTGGATAGTTTATCTATCGATTTAAGCAATAAAAAAGACGATTTCCGGATCTTCTAACGGTAATTAAAATGAAGAAAATGCAAATTAAAAAAAATGGCACGCATTTCCAAAAAAAATCAACATTTCTGTAAAATCTGGATTAAAAAAAGTAGTTTTTTTCCAATTTTTCAAAAACAATTCTCGTCAAGTAGAAGGTACCAATATTATCAATATTTCTGCCAAGTTTCAACTCAATCTTCTTAATAGTTTTTGAGCAATCCTGCACGCCAATTTCGATAATGCAGTTTTGAGAAAAACCCGTTTGATGTTCACGCCCGCTACATTGCTTTATAACTAGGCCCCGGATTGAATTTTTCAAAAACTAAATAGTACGTGTTGTTTTCCTAATGAAAACCTACCATAAAGTAAACTATTTTTCAATTTGTGCGTCGTTGACCTATGACGGGTTCATTGGAAACGTCATGAGGCTTTTGTCATCAAGTAATAACCAAATCATGGATAATCACCGATACGAATATTGGGTCGAAGCTAATGAATTTCAAACGTCGTAAAAATTGTTTCAACGGAATCGTTTCAGCATCATCAATAAAAAAAAAGTATCTGAGCGTAGCTAATGAGTTTCGAATAGCACTGTAATAATCATTCAACCGGAAATACCTCTGAATAATAACTACCAATAGTGCACAAAGAGGCTGTCTCGACACAAAAAGAAGGCTGGACGCTCACTTGACGTGTACGGGATGAACAAAAACTTATTTTTCGTCCCACCAACGTCTCCTGGCGCCGAATCAACGGCCTCGACTTTGAGCTTCGTTTGCATCTGTATACTGGCCTTCCTTTTTCTATTTTTTGTTGTTCCTTTGAAGCGGCACGTCACTCGATAAATCAGCGCCAGCAAAGAGCCGAGCTCACAGGCTAGGTTAGTTCCATTGTCTTTGGGTATCTTGGCTTCACGCTCGTAGGTGACGCGTCCAAGGAAAACTTGTGTGGGTGTCACGAGTATCGGCTTTCTTGTGCCAACGCCCACTAGTACATATATACGTAGTTTCGGAATTTCCGCTTTTTTCGTTTTTTGATTATTCACGCAATTAACGTTTTTCAAAAATAATTTTGGAACGTGCAATTGTTGCAATTTGAATTTTTTAAATATCTCGTACTGTTAAAACGTTATCGACGAAAAACATCCCCATACCAACATGTATACCAGATTCAGCGAAAAAAATATTACAAAACAGCGGCGTGCTAGACTTCGGTAATAAATTTTTTTCCAATTTTTCTGACCATTCTACGAGTTATATAAAAACTGCTCTCGACACAATTCTGCTATCAACGTTGAAAAACCGTCTACTGAAGGTGTATGCCAAATGTGAGCTCAATCGGGCAATTGGTTTTCGAGATATCGTGGTTGCCGATTTGAAAGGCGTAGTTTCGAGAAAAACGCTTATAAAGTTGCTATAAATCGGCTAATTTTATAAGTATCATTAAACGGATTTATTCAGAGAAGTCTGTAGAATAATAAAGCCAAATTAAAAATTGAAAAATTCAAATGTCTAGACTACAATACTGCCTTAATACTTGATACCACTTTATAATAGTGAAACACAACATAATTCATGATACTGAAGAAAATAGTGTCCATAATGATTTACAATGCAATTACAATAATTTACAATCATTACAGTGATTTACAATGATTGACAATGATTTACAATGATTTACAATCATTAAAACCTTTCCAATGATTAACAATGCATCGTTATAACGAGAAAAAAAAACATTTACGAATGCGTATAAAAGACCCTTAAAATTTTCCCTCCAACGCAGTTCCACTAAATTGTCTATTCAGCAAACCATTAAAAAATACTGCATACCTATATTTTACCTCGTGCAAGTGACTTTTTCAAGTACTTGTCGAACTAATGAAAAGGCTGCTCTCGGTCGAACCATTCGAATTTCAGTTGGGAGGACTCCGTTGGTAACAGGTACCATTTGAAATGTTAACAACCGGCAGAGCGTATATAATTCGATTGTTGAATTGATTATAGTTCTGCCATCAGCCATGAATGGATAACTCACTACAGTCGTCTCTCTATTGATCCTTCATCTTTTGTACCTGTCCCTGATTAATAAAAAACTACTCTAACGTAGTTTAGCCGTAGCTCTCTTTCGAACATTTG
The DNA here is from genome assembly GCA_963210295.1 of Ophion ellenae. Taxonomy (NCBI): domain Eukaryota; kingdom Metazoa; phylum Arthropoda; class Insecta; order Hymenoptera; family Ichneumonidae; genus Ophion; species Ophion ellenae. The sequence goes on along the minus strand of OY723396.1, from coordinate 23,893,705 downwards.
TTCTGCACCGTCAGCAGGAGCGTCCTTTCCGGCGAGCGCCCCGCGAATATCGGTCAATCCAATTAAACGATTAAATACACCTTGTTAGCACTGCAACGTTATTGCGCTCGACGTGCACATTCACGGCTTCGTCGAGACGCTCTCGACGCCTCAGTCCCGTCCTTCACCCGCTTGTTTCTCCCTGTATATTTGAAACTACGTTCGATTTATATCCTCCTCCCACCCCGCCCAGCTCCCCGTTGCAAATAATCGAATTATCCGGATACTCGCGAACCGATTTGGATCAGCCGCGATGATACTGATGTACACGTTAATGTACGCAGGTATGCATCACAGGCGCATCTGATTGCAACTATCTATACAAGTCTGGACGCTCTATTGCTATGACACGTTACGCATACGCATAACAGGAAAAACCGGGAAAAATCAGGGAATTTTGAAAATTGTCTGGAATTTTTAAAATTATCTGGTATTTTGAAAATTGTCTGGAGTTTTGAAAATTATCTGGAATTTTGAAAATTTTCTGGAATTTTGAAAATTGTCTGGAATTTTGAAAATTGTCTGGAATTTTGAAAATTGTCTGGAATTTTGAAAATTGTCTGGAATTTTGAAACTTGTCTGGAATTTTGAAAATTATCGGGAATTTTTGAAATTATCTGGAACTTGAAAATTATCTGGAATTTTGAAAATTATCTGGAATTTTGAAAATTATCTGGAATTTTGAAAAGTATCTGGAATTTTAAAAATTGTCTGGCATTTTGGAAATTGTCTGGAATTTTGAAAATTATCTGGTATTTTGAAAATGGTCTGGAATTTTGAAAATTATCTCGAATTTTGGAAATTATCTGGAATTTTGAAAAATGTCTGGAATTTTTTCAGATTTTACTTTTTACGCAAGAATTTTCGTTGGATTCCAACAATGCAAACTTCAACCCCATAGATCTCTCATGAGGATCTTAAAAATAAGTTTGTCAAATATTCTTAGCCTAGATTTCAAGAATGAAAGGCGGGCAGTGAAAGAAAAATCATTTTCCCCGCATGTCAACGATGCAAAAGTCAATATTGTACGGTTTCATCGGAGTACGTTCTTGAATCGAACTGACTTCAAATGACTCACTGTATCCAAGTCTGCGTCATTGGAGTTCCAGGTAGAGTCTTTGTTTTCCAATTTGCGATACGGTAGTATGTTAGGAAGAACAGGCTGTGGGCTGCACTTTGGACGTATGGAACTGGAGCGAGTATAATCGCAAGTGTGGGGTGAAAGTGAAAGGGCTAGAATGGCGAAGGTCTGCAAGGGCATTTGAAGACACGTGAGAAATTTAAAATAATATACTAGAAGAAATAATATACTAGTTTGAAGAAATAGTATACTAGTTAGAAATTGAAAATAAAAGAATATAACATAGAATGGATAATCCTGAAACTGTCGATAGATCAGATCATGTCCTACTATATGCTGGAAGTTCAGTTTAGTAAAAGTCCCATGGTTTCGAGAAGAAAATCAGCTGCTTTTGGTTTTTCGAATGCCATTTCTACAAATGATAACCCTTTTCGACCTGGTTTTTTAAAAAACATTCTTGGTTATTTGTTCCATCTAGAAAAGTCTTCTTTTAACCTTAAATGTTGAGGAAACTCTATGAAAAAGATCTTATGCAGAACTTTCATACAAACCAATTCGAACATCTGACTTTGATAGCCTGCGGTGTAAAAAAAAACGTACTACACATATCGTGCCAACTACTTTAAAAAGATGCTGAGTTATTGTCGATTCATATCATTTGTAGAAATGGCATGCATGAAAGACCAAAAGCAGATGATTTTTTTCAACAATTGACAAAGCCGAAAACCTCGAAAACCTAGGGATTTTTACTGAACTGGAAGTCCAGCGTATAATAGGACATGATCTATATATATATGTGTAAATATATAAATAAGTTAGAAATTTCAAATAATGTATCTGTATATATATATATATATTAGGGTGATTCGTTTCAGGGCAACTTGTTTTTTTACCCATCGTGCCCGAAATCCTTTTTAGTTAGTACCCAAAAACGAACTTTCGTGAAAGGGAGGTGTTGTCAAAAAATATTTAGAGGTCGCGAATCAAAATTGAAGGTTTCCCATTTGATTAACATTGAAAAAAAGGTTTTTCTTATTATAAGTGTTACCATTCCGCGAATTTTGATATCGCGATATTTTCCAAGTGGGTTCTCAAAGGAAATATGATACTCCACAATTAAGTTCATTGAGCCATGGCCGTAAGTTCAACCGTTTCAGCGGTATCATTATTTCAAGTGAATATTGTGCGAAAATATCTATTCAAACGGCTGTAACGCCTAAGCTATTAGATATATCGAAAAAAATTTAGATGAGAACTTTGTAGAGAAAGTAATTTTCTACAAAAAAGTCTTATAAGCCGAGCCCGTAAATTCAACTCTTTCTCAGCTATAGGTGGATGAAGTAAAATAAATAGATTTTTTTTGTTTAAAAAAAATCTATTTCTAAATAGATAATATAGTAATAGAAATATAGTAAATAGAAATATAGTAAATATAGATAATAGAAATATAATAAAATAAATAGATTTTTTTTTAACAAAAAAAAATCTATTTATTTTACTTCATCCACCTATAGCGGAGAAAGAGTTGAATTTACGGGCTCGGCTTATAAGACTTTTTTGTAGCAAATTACTTTCTCTACATAGTTCTTATTTGAATTTTTTTCGATATACCTAATAGCTTAGGCGTTACAGCCGTTTGAATAGATATTTTCATACAATATTCACTTGAAATAATGATACCGCTGAGACGGTTAGATTTACGTACATGGCTCAATGAACTTTATTGTAAAGTATCATATTTCCTATGAGAACCCACTTGGAAAATATCGAGATATCAAAATTCGCAGAATGGTAACACTAATAATGAGAAAAACATTTTTTTCAATGTTAATCAAATGGGAAACCTTCAATTTTGATTCGCGACCTCTAAATGTTTTTTGACAACACCCCCCTTTCACGAAACTTCGTTTTTAGGTACCAACTAAAGGTTTTCGGGCACGATGGGTAAAAAAAATCACCCTAATATATATATATATATATATGTATTGTATATCAAATTTAAAATTCACACGTGGAATCCAAACTCAGATGATCGATTTTCAATCAATTCTTACTTCGCGAATTCCATTACGAAACGAAGGTCAAGCTGATGGTTATGGAATTCAGTGTATAGAGAATTTCAAGGTTGACTGCCGATCAGTCTCGCGTCGCGGCCGAAGTGAAGTGCCGGAATATTTGCATAAACAGTGTTGCTTACATTTGAATATCTGGTAGATAAAAAATAAACCATTTCGAGACTCCCGAGGCGATTGCGTTATCAGCTTTCCCTGCAGGAATTTCGAGGCCTTTCGGGACAAAAAAATTCATTCTGATGTATTCCGTAGCTCCACGCTCGAATACGAAATGCCCTTAGCCTCGAAAACATCAGAATAATAACACTTTGAAATACGGAAAAGCCACGCAGCTTTCTTTCGTCACTATTATAATGTATGATACCGTTTTGCTTCACTATTACAATGATATTGTAATTGCCGTTCAGCGTTACAAACGACAAGATAACAACTTGGCTAAAGTTCCATGACCCCTTAAGTTCCACAAAAACACCTCTTAGCGGGTCGTTACCGGGTTCTTATCGGTTTTGTTTTTTTTTTTGTAACCAGCAATTTCGAAACCCAAATGCTGTAGCTACGATGTTTTCCAAAAATGGAGGCTTTTTTTCGTTTGTTTTCCGGAAGCCTCTAATTCAGTTTCGACAGCTTTCCAATTGTACTTCGAAGCTGAAACAATCCGGATTTTTCCCAAAGTACCTTGTACCTTGTACCGTGCGAAGCTTCGACGACTGAGCTGCCAGGCTTCCAAGCGCGGCCGGATGATGGCCAAGTATACGCATTTAACCTTAAGGTCATTCGGTAATTGAAGTAATTACCGGACCGAAAATTACATCGCGCTAATCAGCACTCGTCACCGGGCTATGTGCTCGGAAATCGCACGAGCACTGTGCATGTGTATCGCGTCATCGCCCAGGGAATTCCATGCCGGGACGTTCAGTCGCGCGGTTAACGAACCGGGCGCGCAAAATCTACGCATTTAATGCACACTCACAACTACGTCACATCTACCCCGATGCATCATGGTGTAACGGTAGATGAATTGGCGGGATAATTTTCAAATGAGCAGACGCGCTCAATTTCAAACGCGCAGCACCCACCCCCCCTTCCCTGCAGTTTCTACCGCCCTAGCAACGTTTGACGGATGAATGTTGGAGCATAGTTGATTTTTTCTTCGACGTTAATATCTTAGATAAAAGTTCGTGTATCCTCAAGTTGCATAGAGTGTCTCAAAATGACCTGACATTTTTATTTATTGAGGGAGACTTTGTCCTTGGAGTGCCATATTTCAGGTGTTTACATTTTATTTTTTTTAAAGGAAACGAGTAAAGCTTTTTGAGTGCGGTATTTTTCTTGCTTTTATTCATGGTATACAGAACGTTAAAAAAAATTTTTTTTTGAAAAAAAAACCAAAATGGCGGCCGTTGCAGCTCCGCGAAAACAGGTCCTCAAATCGCGGGAGGTAAACGGCTGACATCACTGCCCCCTCTTTGTTGATCTGAAACACAAATTCAGAGCATATTATCAATCTGTGACCCTTTGGTCATGGAATGACGGATGGGTTTTTCGTTTAGTACAAATTTCGGAAAATGGCGGCAATTTAAAAAAAATCGAATTTTCGCGTTTTTTTTCGCATAAAAAGATAAATAATAAATGCAAAAATGTATCTATCGAAAAAACGATCCGTCATTCCGTGAAGACATATTTTCTGAGTATGCTCTCCAAATTTCAGGTCGATATGTTAATTACAGCGGTCAGGAGAATGTCAGCCATTTTTAAAAACGTGTTTTCGAGAAAAACGCGTTTAAAGTTTTGTAATGTGTTTACACAAATGTGTTTATAATTACCGCTAATCGGCAATGCCTGGTCCATAGAGGCATCCCTCCTCTTCTTCTCGCTGCTCATGTTGAGCCGCTAACAAAACTTTGAAACCTTCAAGGACCAAGTCTCCCGTAAATTAATTTAATAAAATTATGTGCGAATTTAACCATTTTTTTCGTATGAAAAAGTGATTCACTCATAAAATTAATTACACATCTATTTAGTATGAATATCAAGTTGTTAGAAATTTCTTTTTTTTTCGATGTACAAAATGGCCGACTACTAATATTTTCTTTTGTTACCTTTTTTTTAAGCGCTCCGCGGCGTGACATTTAGCATCCACAATTTCTCACCTAGAACATAAACCAAAAATTCTCGTTAATCTACATTAGAATACCTACAGAAGTACGTACGGGATTTAAAAAATATTATTTTATTCAAAAGTTGTAGGTATTTGAACTTAACAAAATGAATTTTCAGTGAAAAATTTCGTTATAACTGCTCATGAACAGCTCATAAAATGGAAAGTTTTCGATTAATCAGAAATTCCGTACGTACTTATCTGCGAAATGCAATAAGGAATATAACTTTTAAATTTGAAGTAAATCGAGTGAGCATTGTTGAAGTTATTCGTCACGCCAATTGGAAAAAAGCTGGTTCGAGAAGTAGTCGGCCATTCGTAAAACTTCGTACAAAGTTATCTGACGTTCAACCCCCTATCTTCGAAAATAGCGACACGAAAGCGATTCGAAAATTCGGGGTTGTGCTCGCGTGTTTTTGTGCCGCTATTTTCAATCATAGGGGATTGGACGTCGGATAACTTTATACGTATTTTATTATTTCAAACAACTTTTGTTTGAAACATTTTTTCATCGGGCCATTAATTATCAAGATACAGCGATTTAAAAATTTTCAACGCCTATTTCTTAGGGTTGGGGCGAGTTGAGGGGTAACATTTCATTGGGTTTACTTTCAGTATGCAACCATCTACCTTCAGTCAAAAATTCATATTCCGTGCTAAAAAGCGCTGGGTTTTCGTCTCTACTGGACTATTCGAAACCTATCGCGTGAAAAGTACAGAATTAAAAGAGGATTTGCGTCGTGTTTCAACGATGCGAATGCCTACCCCGTCAATCCAAAGCGCTGTTACGACATAACTCGCAGTGGAGGCGTACAAAATTTCAGCCAAAATCTCGCTGTGCGAGACGAAACGAAGCGACTCTGTCCGCCATTAACATCCCACGCTTCGGGTCTTTCGCAGTCACGCGTTTATTTTTATTTTACCGTGGTGGATTTACCTGCGAGGGTAGACAGGTGAGAGACGCGTGCATGTAAAGACGGGCGGCGAAGAAAACTCCCCTGGAAAAGTTCCTTCGACAATACTTCAAACGAATTTCTTCGCATGGCGAGCACAGATCTTGCCGGCAAAAGGCTCACAAAGGGATATACGAACGCAGCGATTTCAGTCGACCAAAAGAAACCCGAAAAACGTCGCGTCGGTACTTTCGAGGTTAAGGGTCTCTCCAAAGGGCGAAAAAGGTGTCTCCCTCAAAGGATTTCCTCCTTTTCCTCTTTTACGAACTTTTTCCACCCCAAACCGGATGTTATCGCGCTCTAAGTACTGGCTGAGATTTTTCACGCGATCCGAACTACGGAATAAGATTTGTAACGCAATCCGAAGGAACGAAATGACCTCGCAATTATCCTCCGATATCCCAATAGTGGATTAAATTTGAAAAATCACAAAGTCAAATGGAGTTAAAAATGATATATATAATATTATGTGCGTGCGTGCGTGCGTGTGTGTGTGTGTGCGTGTGTGTGTGTGCGTGCGGTGCGTGCGTGCGTGCGTGTGTGTGTGCGTGCGTGCG